>JAOPJG010000256.1:0-31639 GCA_027478255.1 Dispira simplex | reverse complement strand
ATATTTACTAAATTTGTGTATGGCCCTTCGGGCTATGGGTGACCATGCATCTGATACTCATTTATTTGAGTTGGAAACGTTGGTTTTACGGTTGCGTGAACAAGCCCTTTCTTCGGGTACCGTTCCGCTTACTTTGACGGCCTCCTCATCTGTAGATGTCGACGATCAAGAAATTTAAACTGGCTTGTTTTTCTATATGTTCAATAAATGGTGATAACTGTGTACAAGATTGATTAAGTGATCTATAGAAGGAGGACGGGCTTTTGGGAAGGTGAAGATACATTTCGATCCTTGACTTGTGATAATGGACATGTGTTTCTTGACATTAACAGGATTTATTCTTCTTGTTGGTGATATGTCCAAGAGTGTGTCGCACTAATACATTATGGAAAAATTGTCTACTGATTTTAAAGATTTTAGCTACATCCTGCTAAACAGGCAACGTTGGACACAGCTTTAAAAATCACCCCACTGGTGGGAAATTCATTTTTTTTGAACTTTACTCACAGTGAACCAAATTGGTACGATAATGGCCTACTTTTAACCGATGGTTTCATTCACAATTCCATTGTTCTCAGCACTTTGCTTTGCTTTACTTTGTTTTTACTTCTATTTCATTATCGGTGAATGCAATTGAAATAATGAACGCAGAAACTACACCGGCTTTGATCGCTAACGAAGTCAAAAACGACAATGACTTTGTCAAAAGCGGTGACGAAGAGGAAGAAATTCCCAATAGGAAATTAGAGTCCAACCAAACCGTACGCGTTGTTGAGCAGAGCAAGGAGAACTTATTGTAAGTAACACACCACACATTCCCCCCCCCCTCAGATTGAATTCAGTTGTTTGACTTGGCTGGTCAAAATTACCAACAAATGTCTTGCATGGAATGTGGACAGGTAGGGATGGATTTATGTCCCTGTTTAGCGCCCCCCCCTCCATTTCAAGACATGGCCGCTACTGCCAATGTATCGATTCTAGTGGTATCGTGCATCATGCTTACTAAGCTAATGGTTGCTTCGATATTTTACAATCTATATGGATGTATGGTTCGAATGGATTTAAATTGTGGCTTTAGAGTCCTGCTGGATAACTTCTCCGAAGACCAACTCGACCGCTACGAAGCCTACCGAAGAGCCGCTCTGAACAAGACGGTAATCCGACGCTTTATTAGTAGCGTACTTAATCAACCCGCAACTACTGAAATGGCACTGGTGGTGGCTGGTTTTGGAAAAGTATTTATCGGTGAAATTGTCGAATTGGCCAAAGACGTGATGGAGGAGCGAGGGGATCAAGGCCCACTGGCACCGGTGCATCTACGGGAGGCGTACCGGCGGTATAAAAATCGGAGCGGCTGTGTACCTTCCACCGCATATCGGCGACGACGGTTTCGTTAAGCGCAGTAGGGGTATACTTTATTGAAAGTGAATACCTGTGTATACTAGTGTGATTATTGTACCATGATATTTTTTTAGCTGGTGCGAATGAAATACATTACCCTGTCGTAATATCTAACCTCAAATGGGCTTTATAAATATTCCTGGTTTAATTTTCCTGTCGGATGTTATTATAGATGTGGACAACACATAATAAAAACGACGTTACTCTACCCCACTTAATGATGTATTACGCTATGTGAGGAGACATTGGTGAGTAAAGACATGCGTGATATTATTCCAACCCTATAACGATTTGAAGCAAAGATGCGCCAATTCCAATTTAATCAATAGGGTTTTCAAAGGGTCCCTTTCAACCCTGGCGAATATATTCGTTATAGGGCTGAAAAAGTATTACCTGTATCAGTTATGCCCTTTGTATTGGAGAAAACAGCTTACGCAGTACAACGTTTAAAACCTAGCACGGCATTAGCAAGACCTATTATCCATAGGAAAGGGGAATTAGGACAACAGGTATTCGGAAAACAAGGGGTGGAAAGGAGTACAAACCAAAAAAAAAAAAGTAACCCCTCCCCCTCCTCAAACTACAAATGGTCTTTTTTAGGTTTACTTTTTCCTTTACATTTTTATTTCCTAGTCACGGTTACTATCCGCATTATTGACCTGCATTGGATAGTATAGAAAATAATACCCTTGGAACCTATGGGTTTTCTTTGGAGGGAATGCGGTTAGTTATACTACCTTTCTTGTCCACAAGTCGGACCCAGCCCATCCCGACTTCTTTCCAGACGCACCGCTGGCTAAACACCCAAAGAATGAAACCTGTGCGTGACTTGGCCAATGCAGAAGCCCGAGACTTTATCCGCCAGCGTCTCACTGACCGGTATACCCAACGTCCCACTCACGGGTTTCGATTCACCGCACCGGGCCTACGCGAGGCAGCGGTGCTCCTCCCACTTTGTCAAGTGAACAACTGTCCCGCGGTGTTGTTTACGGTGCGCAGTATGAATTTAAGTTCACACCAGGGTGAAGTGAGTTTTCCCGGTGGTATGATGGACCCTACCGACCCGACTTACCAAGTCACTTGTTTGCGGGAAACCCAAGAGGAAATCGGTATCATTTCGGACCGAATCGAAGTGGTGGGTCGGTTACCCCCCGTTCCCAATAAAGACTGGACCATTCGGGTACATCCGTTTGTAGGGATTATTGACCATGGGGCCCCGTTGGACCTGTCCTTGTTGAATTTTAACAAGGATGAATCTAGTACTTTATTCACCATGTCTCTCGCCCAGTTGACCGACCCAAGGAATATCACCCATACTAGATTTCGTGGCACTCGGCATACCGTTGCCGAGTTTGCCACTCCCGAACATATTGTGCCTCGTATTTGGGGACTTACCGCATTCATCTTGCACGATTTTTTGAATACTATCTATGACATTTCTAATCAACATCAGACCAGTCGATTTTAGAGGCATGTTCTCGAATTTATCGTCTTTGCTTTGATTTATTTTATAGATCGTTTTGAATTCTCCTCCTACATTTTTACTTGGAAAATGAATAAGATGGGGCTACAGCTAACTGATCCATTTTACATTATCAACAAAGGCATTATTTAATAAGCGAAATTGCATCGGAAACTACAGAGTACCCGCCTAAATGCTTGGCATTCCACAAAAATCTAGCAAGAGTCTCTTGATACCCATTAAGCGTTGGTCTTGTACGTTGAATATTTATCGATGGAACAAAGAGTAGACATTAAAATTAAAAGGATTAGTAAACTTGGTATATTTTTAAAATTGAGACAAGCCGGTTCCCTATCGCTGTCATAAAGCAATATTAAAAAAAAACATTAACGTTGCTGTATACGAATGTCAAGGATGCGGATGGGTATGGTTCACGTTAGGATGGGGAAGGCAAAAATACACGAACCCTGCTAATGAATTCGTTGGTCGGATAATACGTGCTCCCTTTGGTCATATTTTACCTTTAGGTTGGTTAGAGAAATGGGCACATCACGTAAACGTTATTTATGTAGTATAGAACGGCACATCCAGGTAATAGTGTTTGAAGTGTCGATCTCGGACTCTGACCATTGACATTTTTATATAAAATAATAACTCATTTAGTAGTTTGTTGTGTCTATCAGTTCTCAGATCAGGGTACCGCCAGGAACAGCGGATGAACGGAAAATAATGTATATTGGATAGTGGAGCCACTGCCTATCAGGCCCCTGATAGGATCCAGACCTGTGAAACGCTTTCTAAATTACTCTCGCGGATTGTCCTAAAGAAAAGAGCTACGGAACTAAGCAGGGTCCCCTTTATGTCTGTAAATTAAAAATTCCTGTACATTGCCTTTTTTTTTGAAAGGGTCCGACCATTTTCCCAAGTGTTCATCGCCTAAGAAATAACCCTGTCACATTGTTCTCTAATATAACATTGCATTTTTCCTCTTTCGACTAACTACCGCAGGCTGAGGTAGCGTAAAGTAGAAATATAGCCAGGATGACCTTGGTCTTGTAGTATTATGCGTACTGCTTTCATGCTTATTACCTTGGACTTGTTTTGACCCACTCACTTTTTATCTTCATACAGCACCCCAGTATTTGACGTTGTTTACCTACATCCCTTATCTTACATCATGGTCAATTACTAAGGCCTAGGGTTAGCCGTCATCGCGTTGCTCCTGCTAAATGACATTGCTAGCCAACATGCAATAGAAGACTTTGAAACAGATGCGTTGAATGGCGACATTAGGGAAGATACTGATTTCGGTAAACCTATAAACGACTCCGATATTACTCTATACCAGTACTCGTTGCATAAAATGGTGGCCACGGACGATACATAGCGTCCCTAGTAATGAATGGAGACCGGTAGTTTATACCCAGAGGGTATGCCATGTTCTTTTGATTCATTTTCATTTTCATTTTTTTACATTGCGCAGTAATCATTCTATCAATGATAACTATCCTTAATAAAATATGGCGTAATTGTGACGCCCCAAAAAAGCACCTAGTAAACATAGTATCTATTTTTATTTTTATTTCTATGATATAAAGACTTGGAAAAAAGATGTACTAAAAAAATACGGTGCTCGGGATTGTAAATGTATTTTAATTTGTTAAATTACATTCTAACCTCGACGACATGGTTTATATGCTTTCACGGGTTTAATATAGCGTTGAAGAATTTTTCATTCCAAGACCATAGATTCCACGAGTGGAATATTGATGGTAAATAAGATGGAATGGCTCACAACTGTCACCGTAGAAATGTACAATTCTCCACCAGCTGGCTAAATATTAAAATACATAACTCACAGGGCGAGGCTAAAAAAGGAATAGGCATCGTTTGGTCAGATATTGGTACCTAATTCAGGTTAACCGCCGATAATAATTCGCTGACCTAAGGGTGAGATTAATACCAAGGATTACCCGAGCGTTGAGGATTTACATGGCTGGTTACCATAAGGCACAATATTCTCGACCTGTCCACGCTTCCGAATTACGCAAAAAATCTTTGTCGACGATGATAATCGATCGTCTGCTCATAGCATCTGATGGTCATTCAATCAGAGCTCTACTCAAAATAATGGCTAGGATGAAGGGGGTAATAATTGACAATATAGCCAATGACTAGTGGGACCCCCCGATAGGACTCGAACTCATTCACCGTCTTCTGTATTACTTTTGGTAAATAGTCCCGAGGAAAAGCGGTCAGGGAACTTGGGTGTCTCTTCTTTGTGCTTATAAATTCGAATTATCTGCCTATCTTATTTTGGAAAGTACTCGACAGTCTAACAAAGATATATTGTCTAGGAAATAGTCGTATTGCATCGTCTCCTCGTTTGATGTCGCATTTTCCAACTTCATTAACCGGAAACGAAGGTATGGAGTATAAATATCAGCCAAGGTGCCATTGATATTGAAGAGTCCATTATCACACTTTCTTCTCTTTCTATCCTAGCCCCACTTTTATTGAACTCACACAACACACCAGTATTCCGTAGAGGATAATTATCCGCGGGGTGAACTAATTTCCTTTCTTTTTTTTCCGAGCGTACATTATCATCTACGTTAGTTTTCAATACGACTTTCTTGTCTCTGACCATCTATCCCCTACTTAACTATTCCAAAGATATAAAAAAAAAGGTTCACCCCTTTTTTTTGACACTATTTACTTACACTCCCTTAATTTTTCCACCATGGTCAAATACTATGGAATCGTGTTCACCGCCCTCGTACTGATCGTAACGAATGGCGTCGCTGGCCAACCTATAGCTATTGATTTATCAGCGGTGACTAGCGGTGAAATTGGCACCCTCAATGACACCATATCAGATAACGACATGACTGACACGACTACGCAAAATGCCGACGATGAACAGCCCTCGCTTATACCCGCTGATATCAAGGCTTTGAGTAAAATTCGAGCTTCCAATTTGATGCAAGTAATGGGCACCCAAATTACGACTACTTTTAGTGGCTTCAATTTTACGCAAGGCCCTTTTTTCCGTAAGGTAAATTGATTTTTATATCCAAAGAGAAATTTGTGGCATAACTTTGATGTGTTTTTTTTTCCTTGGACCACTTTATTGAATAAACTTAATAATTTATAGTAGAGGTGAACGTTAGACAGTAAATTCCCGTCATAACACGATAATATGGATTGGATAATCTCGCAGGTTTGACGGTAATGAAATATATGTTGATTCCACAAACCGATGCCGATAGTAATGAATGTAGACTGTAGCCTTGGACAGATAATAATCGGGATAATATTGGAAGTAGGTACTATTGTAAGGGTAGATGGGTCTTTATCAGCAGACCACGATTATTAAACTGGAGAACGAACAGGATAAGCATAATATGGATGTTAATTAGTAGATACCACTACCAAAAAAATCTAGACACTAGGGAATTACAGTCCGGTCGTATTGCACAAAATGAAAAAAGGGTGCCAAGTTCGATCGACCACTCTACGAATAAAAATAATACTAACGACTGCTAGTGGGTTTGCATGTCCCTCCCTTCTCCCCTTTTTAATTAAACCCGGCAGTTAAATATTGCCCACGAATAGCCTGGATTGAAACTTTCAATCCTAGCCACTACCAATCACAACGTTTTCGTCTCATAGCTATCTTTCCAACTTTTTAACGGCATCTTATCCTCGAAAGGTAACATATCAGTCTGTCTCTGACATCTACTGTACCATTCTGTCAGGGTACCGCCAAAAATGGTGGATAAGGAGGAGAAGTAATAATTGACTATAGAGCCAATGACCAGGACCCCGACAGGGTCCAAGTTTTATTCATTGTGAGTTACCCTGTAAATTATCCCCTCTATTGTTTTATCAATTTAAACAAAATTTTATGGAGATTCGCATAAGAACCAGATTTTATTTATAATAATTACCATCATTGTCAAGTACTGTGTGCACCCTCTTGAACCACTCATCAAAACATCTGTGAAAATCACTTCGTTGGAGGGAACTAAGGATTTCATTATATGCCCCAATAATCTCATCATCATTGTCAAAGACTCTACCCTCCAGCTTTTTCTTGACACACGGGAACTACCAAAAGTCACATGGTGCAAGGTCAGGAGAGTAGGGTGGTGCTTTAAGTAGTTGGAGTCCAAGCTCATCCATATGGGCCTTGCTATGGCAGGAAATATGAGGCCTTGCATTACCCTGGTGGAGGATGATTAGGGAAGTGGGTGACTTTGGATGTGTTTTATGCCATTCCCCAACCATTGGTTTTACACAATTCTCTATGTAGTAAGAACTATTGACTGTTGTGCTACCAGTATTGAGCACTATGAAAAATACTCACTTTTCTGGGGAACACAGCCAGTGAAACTTTTTGTGACTTTGAGGACCACTGTGACTGCTCAGGGACACAATCACATTTACTATGGTATTCTGGAACCCATATCTTTTTACTAGTGCCAGTCTGGGGTCATTAATGTAAACTCGGGTTTTGTCATAAGGCATAATATTACCTAGTAGTACGCTGATCCGTCCTTGAAAATGGTCAAGGAAATTGAGGCAAAAGGCATTGCAGTCTTTCTGAATATCTGATATCAGGGAATGAGAAACTCAACCACTAAGACGTGAATAATAATACAACTGGTTGTGAAGAACATTACAGACATTCTTCACAGGATTCTTCTGCTTCTGTAGAATCTTTCTCAGGGCTACAAATGGGTCATCCTTAGCACCCTGTTTGATGGTGCCACTTTTATATTCATAGGTCTCATGTGAAGAACGGCCTATGCAGTGCACATCTTTGAATGACAAATGGCCAAAACAAAACTTGAAGAACTTGTACCACACTGTGTTATATGAAAGACGACATCCTGCATAAATATTCTGCAATGTTTGGTGAACCTCTGTTCAGCTTTGACCAGTTTGAGAAAGAAGCCAAATGTGAGGCTGTATTATGGTTGGGGTAATGTTGAGCATGGGGTGATATGACTTCATCAATTTCAGCTTGATATATAACATTTAACTTATAATAGCTCAGCAACGACAGAATACTGAAAAGTAAAACCAAGATGTATACGTTTTAATTGGAAAGGGGTAACAGCTTAACAAGAGAGAGGAAAAAATAATAACCATTCACCCGCATTTAGTCATTGCTTTTTGAACAAACAACATTTGGGTAGTATTTTTTTTCGACTATATAGCGAAAAATCCGCCAAAGTTGAATGGGTCTCTCACTAAATCCTATTGGTTATATTGTTGTTGATACATGTTTTGCTCCAAATCTCTATATAGCCGAAAAAAAATCACCCTTACTGTTTACCTTAGTTTACCCTTCAGCTTACACTCTGTTTACATGCCCTGTGTATATCATGTATTGTTTATCCACCGTTCATTAAAAGCTACTGTTTATCCAATCCTTACCATTTTTAAAAAAGATATAGCCTTATATTAGCAGGGACCATAGTCACGCGAGGAACACTTTTTTCTTTACCTGAATGTGTAGAATTTATTTTACCATTTTCTTAGTTAAAGGTAGTGAGGTATTTAAAATTATCACTAAATAAAATAAATAATGGTTGTCTAACAAACATTAATTCACCAGAAATCATAATTACTGATGCTGGGACAGAGTTTACTACGGGTACTCCTTGGTAGACCTTGTTTTGTGCCTATGCAAATTTGTAAAGCTTTGTTCCGAGTATAATGGCAGGCACATAACGTGTGTGCGAAACCATACACTTGGTCATGATTGTAGGGAAGCCATGGTAGATTTTTGCCAGCCAAAGGTAGCAAACCCATTTAACCCTATTAGTTAGCAAGTAAGCGTAGCCCAATCACACACGGCAATCTTCGGCACAATGATGCATATACTGCATCCAATCAATTTAAACGAAGCCTTGTTAAGGATACAACACATTGTGGTAAATGATTGTATCACTCCTCCTCGCAGTGTGGGGAGTAAGTAATCATTAGGTTCTGCTTGACTTGCAGTCACTGCCAAGAAGCGACAGTGTTGTGATTTTCGGTTAGTTGTTAGAGGACCAAGGGCCGAGAGGAGGAGAGGAGAGGAGAGGTGGAGGAAAATAAAAACCAACCAATGGTAGGATTGGTGTAAGAAAATAAAAGATCCGCCCCTCACAGAACCAACCATCCAGTAGCTGAATAGTAATTGTAGGTCAATCCGAAGTCACCAGTTCACCCGATTAACAACTGTTACTGTTTGCTTTTTTTTTTTTGGTGGGGTGACCGAGCTTTCGTATAGTCGGGGCTCAGTGAAACTCGAAAAACAAAGGGACCTGGGTAACAAGTCTGGTTGATAATGGAGGACATTGGTTGATATTCTTAATAATAATTTTTTCGTGCCAGGTCCTTTCACTATTTTCGTGTATACTGTTATTGGTGTGGTTTCCAACGTCGGGTGGTCCTTTTATGTACACTCTCGATGATAGGCTAGGGGGATAAATACGGACGAATATCCATATATCGAATTATGAGCAACAGTGGTGGATTTTCCACTTTCTCCCACTGCAGCTCCTCCTTTTTGTTTTTGTGAGCACTGATGCTGGGAGAAAATAGCGGGATGGACTTATACCAGTGGCACATAGGAAAATATGGATTCGAAACTTTGGCGAATCCTTAACGAATGGTTGTAAGTAAACAAGGCCCCCCCCTGCGTTTCCAACGTTGCACATAAAAGGATGCTTATATCCCCATCGCAACGGCACCTGTATTTCTATTTGCCCTATGACTTTTTGCGTTTTCACTTAATGACATTTCCGTAACGTCCTTTTTTTTTTTGCTTTTGCGCATTCCTTTTTTTGGTAATAATTCGTGTTAATACTGCCGTTGTTTCGATCTTGTATTACCTATCATAGTAGTATAATCCACTTGTCACCATGGTCTCATTCAACCTTGTGGCTGCTGCTGCCATGGCTCTGGCCACGCCCGCCCTAGCTGTATACCGCCTGAATAATCCTGTCCAGGGCACTGTTTGGAAAGCTGGCGAACAAGTTCCCATTTCTTGGATTGACGATAACAACCCACCTGTAGCTCCCGGTACCACCGTGACATTGTCGTTATATAGTGGCAGTGACCCTAATGACATGAAGGAATTGACCATTTTGGCCACCGCTGACGGCAGTGCCCTCAGCACGACAGTGACTGCTCCCGTTGATTCCGGAAGCGGTACCGTATTCTCCGTATCCATCAAGTATGGCGAACAGCAAAACTTTAGCCATTACTTTAGCGTCACTGGTGGTCGCCAAGCTCCTGACACTTCATCCTCCGAGACAGATTCCTCTGCTACCGAGACCGAATCCGCTACCGAAACGGATTCCACTGCTACTGAAACTGACTCTACCTCCACTGCGAGCAGCTCCAGTACGAAAGCTTCCTCGGCTACCCAGGCATCAAGCAAAGTCACCCGGACTTCCTCGTCGGTTGCCACTGAAACCGATGAAAGTGATGATTCCGGTGCTGCCCAGCTCACCACTTTGGGGCTGGTCACTCTGTCTGTTATGTCCATCTCTCTGCTATCCCAGTTTTAATTGACTGAGTTGTACCTTGTTATTGGCTGGTTTGGTTTTTCTCGGCTTTCGTTTGTTATTGTCATGTGCTATGATGCTAATGATCAGTTTTTTTTAATATATTGCTTTGCTGTCCTCGTTCTGTTAGACCCGTACAACCCTGGGTTCACGGATCCGTTATTTTCAATTTGTCATTTAATATCACTTAATTTCGAATTTCAATTGCTTTGTGCATCAAATAAATTACATTCGTGGTCCGCTATTATATTATTATTTATTGCCTTGTCTTTCATTTTATTACTACGCGTGCATGGTTTTCATCTTTGCAACGCAAGAATAAGGCATGGTTCATCATTGGAGAACTAATCTCAGCTGGTAGTAACTCTACTTTGGTCCCGGTTCAACTATACGAGGTGTTGTGAGTAGGTATTTCATTAATTAGGTTGCTTACTAAATGTGGCGACTTGGGTGCGACACACAAGTAGTATCTTACTTTGAAACTCGGCTATTTGAACTGTGTTTCTATTATTTACTGGCAGCCTAGAGTATACTTTACAGCATTCAGCCATCCCCTCCGTAGGCTATATCCAGGCTTTACTGGTGTAGCTTGACAATCCAATAAAAAGGTCGCAATGTATAGTGTAATGGGGGACCTACCATTGTATACGTTTATCGGGTGCCCCGGATGGAATATTGGGACAGTTTATTTTGCGGATCGGGTCACCACATTGTTGTGTGTTCAAAATAGCCAATTTCTGGGGTCAATTTTTACCTTGAAATATGAATATTCAAGATGGTAGGGCATTACCCACACACCTGAAGTCGGTTCCCATCGACTTCAAGGAATATGCGGGTGACTATATCTTTCGGTCTTTTTTTCACCTCACAACCCTTGTATAATAGATTAGGTAAACGCTATGCAATACAGCACCTATTTTACAACTCACGATAGCACTACATAATGCAAACCAAGTTTAGCGTACAGTGGCGAACCGAAACGTAAATAACTTTGCCAAGTGGTCAATGTGGCTGTCCCTCACAGATTGGGGGTAGGTGTTCACAGTCTGGAGGAGGGAAGGGTAAATCCACCAGAGTTATATTGTGGTTCTCATATTGTTTTACATCTTGGCTTAACATTTATCACTCATTTTTACGAAACGAACCCTCCAACACCTTAATAAGTTCATAAAATGAACGTGTGACATTCATTTTTATGGTAAGGAAGCGAGGGAAGACATGTGGAACGGAATCGATATGGAAGAGTATATATATATATATATTTAAAAAGTGTATAATCAGGGGATTCAAGCTGAAAAGGGCCAAGAATCTTGGAAACCCAGTTGATAAAGTAGCTTGTGCAGCATTACGGAAGGGGTAGACGAAATGGATAAAAATTATATGGCGCCCATTATTGATTAGTTTGTTATTATTTTTTTATCATACTGTGGCTGGTTGGGTAAATTCCAGTGACGAGAGAATATGTAAGTTACTCTGAGCACAGAGCTAATCGCGCTATCAATGTTGGTATCCGAATGTATCCTTAGCTTGCGAATCACTCCCGAATGAAAACCCCTCCCAAAAATAATCTACTGAATGTTATTATTTTTATTTTTATTATTGCTTAGGGTTTTCAGTGGTTTATTCATTTGGCCAAGGAAATAGCGGTATGTTTTGATAAAATATACTTTCATGGCGTGTATAGGCGTAGTATCAGCCTATGGTGTGGGGTTCCACCAGGAGCGTGTCACCGGGAATGGACCCATGGGAACGCGTAGTCAGATCCAGCGTCAAGCACTGAACAACGTGTACAGAAAAGATGTAAATGAACTTTAGAAATATACGAAATAGCTATTTTTCTCACAAGTAAAGAAATGCAGTTGGAAGTTCAAAACCAGTTGCCAATGTTCGAGGACTGCAACAGTGACATTTGAACAGCGACATAAATAGTGCATATTATATGGTATCATTTAAAAATAACGGCCGGTATTAGCACTGTGGTAGTCGGCAATGGGTAAGGGTGCAGGACCATCTCGATTGTCGTGGTACAACAACTTGTGTAATGTGAACGATTTTTCCACCCAATACGTCCACCGCAGAGAGTATACGCGCCAGTGGGTAAAAGAATAACCTGGTCTACCGTACATACCCCAACTTTATTCTTGGGCACTGACTACATTGGTTACTTTATAGTGCATTAGTGTCATCGTTGAACCTAGAAACAAATTAATATTTTTGTAGTCAATATATCCCTTTTTCCTCCAGAGTCAATTATACTATACGTCTTTTTTTGCTAGGACTCAAGTCTCTTGTATCTCGCTGTGTCATTACGAAAACGTAACTGGTATAACAACAGTAGTGGTAAAAGCACGCACCAAGGCTAATAGAAGCAGTCTACTTCGACACCCTCCTCTCCTTTTTCATGCATTGGATTTGACATTATTTCCAGGGTGAGCTTTGGAGAGAAAAGAGGCTAAAGGAGGCTTGTCGCTCTGTCCCTCTTTTCCTTCGTCGAGGATATCGGCAGAGCAGCGACGGTTGTAACACAAAGTATCCACACACACACACACATACACACCATGGCGCAGGGCGTTAAATTTATTATTGGCCTGGATGGTAGCGGTCAAGCTTGTACGACCTTCAACGTCCAATCGTCGAATCTTTTTTCTGGGAGAACGGTACCTTTTTCTCAATTTGAGCTTTCCGTTAAAATTAACCCAGACACGAGGAAAACGGGCCCTTACCATAGACATGTGGCGGGATGAGAGGAAATGAGTCAGGCTGACCGAAAGGGAAAGACAAGGGGTGAGGAGTGGCAGCAGGGTAAGAATAGAGGTGATTGGTTTCTTCATGTTACACAGATGGGTGGGTACACACACCGCCGAATCACTACATCCGCGGCAGTACCACCTGTAAGCATATAGAGTCGCGGGTGGTGAGGAGAATGTTCAGGGGAGGGAAACTTAATCCTGGTGAATCGTATTTACACAAGTAAAAGGGCTAGCAGGGGTAATACCTAAAACCGCCTCCTCTTTCCCAACATGGGCTCATGCCAGGTAGTTACTATTTAAACATGCACATTCCCTGCATGGGATCTACGCCATTTTTCCTAATTCTTTACTCTTTAGTTGTTGGTAGATTTTGCCACTGTATTCGCTGGCGAGGTATTGCATTTATTAAACACCCACCAATGTAAGTCCTCCCTACTTTCTCACCGATTTACAGACTATGTTGGGTGGTCAGCAGCGTTGTGACCCTTTATTGAAAAAAGTACACTAAGGTGCATCTGGTCGCTTCCATCGAGTGCGCATCTAGACTGACGTCCTGACATTCATGACATTTTTTTTGCCCCTTTGTATTTAATTTTCTTTAAAAATAGATTGTGTGAAGAGTACGGCGAATACTAATATTTTTGCTTGGTCCTTGCGTTGATGGTCGTAATTTTTAAATATCGGATGTGGTCGTGACAATAATTATTTCACAGTCGTATATTCTTATTGTTGTGGTTAGTATCATGGGCCTTCGTTCCCACTTACCAATCGCTTTACTCGTTACCTTGGCCACCCAGGGATTAGCGAAAGTTAGCATTACTTCTCCTACGAAAAACGTAAAGTGGGAACCAGGAAATGAAGAGACCATCACATGGACTTTAGATACCGACCCGGAGAGAAGGGGAAAAATCGAAGTGCGTCTCTACCGAGGTGACGATTTGTTCAAAACTAAATACTATGACACTCTGGAAATCGCAAAGGATACAGATCGTACAGATGGAAACGTTAAGGTCACAGCACCCAGAGGCCTCGACAAGGATCTTAATTACGCGATTGCTATCGTGGATGCTGACGGAAAAGAATCGTTTAGCCACGCATTCAATGCACCCGGAGTCGACATTTTCCCAAAGGAATCCCCAAGCAAAGACAAGAAGGAAGATAAATACTCCGAGAGCGAAAAACCCACCAAAACGAGTAGTACGAAATCTAAGGAAACTGGAACGGTAACGCAGTCTTCTCAATATTCCAGAAAAACCACCGATACAGCGACCGACTCGATCCCTACTCGCACACGGACTATTTCTTCTACTGCTCGCTCTACCACTCGTTCCACCATGCGTCCTACCCTCACAATCGAGACCGAGGAACCGGAAACCAATGAAGATGAGAATGCTGCTGTTCGTATGGCGTCCCTGGGCTACTCTGTGGCTGTGATCGGCCTGGTGTCATTTTGGTGCCAGTGGTAAACGGATATGTTATTCTATTTAACCTTTGTTTTTATTTTTTCGTTCCCACTAGCACGTCGTTTATCTGTTTCTTTTCTTTTATCGGAAGGGGTTTTTTTTTTGGTAAATTTTTTGATATCAAATAGTCCTATTGGTATTGTTTTGCATTGCCGTAGTTTGGTTTGTTTCCGTTCAAAGTTTTATATTATGGTTAGTATTTTAATGTATAAGACAATAAAGTGATCCATTGGAGTTGTATCCTGGCGAATGTTTTGGCCTGAAGTATGTTGGTCTTATCAATGTATATTGCAAATTATTGATAAAGCATGATCTTTTGGTCCCTTTTGGTTTACTGACATGCGGTCATCTTACTACGAAATCACGACGCTCTTTGGCATTAATTTGATGCATGACTCTTCCACAGAGCAGTTTTCTCATATCTGACAGGTAGAAAAATTATATTCGAAAAAATCTCAATCTACTCGAAAGAACCTGTTCATACAACATAGGAAATCAAAAAGCAAGTAAATTATTGCCCAAGTGACAACTCGAGGAAAAATAGCATCCGGTATCCCATGCATCTACAACGTTAGATCAAGAGCAGTAAAAAAATACACACACACCCATACGATACGAGCGTTCAGTATCATAAAATAGCACCTTTTCCCCCAAAAATAAATAAATAAAGGAAAACACTCGTTGTCAACACTAATTGGCAAGACTGCCCATAGGATCCCAAGGCGGTAACACCACCGGCTCTTTATCCAACAGTTCCACAATATCCTCGGGCAAATCATGCTTATTAACGACAATTTGGTACAAGAACTCTTCGAACCACTGGTCGGACATACACAGGAAACCCTTTTCACCGTGGTCTTCCCCCCAGGAATTCTCGATACGCCAGCGGATAGGTTTACCCGCGTCGTCCAAATGCACCCCGCTGAGCATCATCGCGTGGGTCATTAAACTTTCGCGGTATTCCAGACGTTGGGCCTTGTTCATGGTAAATTCTACTCCGAATGCCGAATGATAATCAATGACTTCAGTGTCTAAAATACCGGATCGACGTGCGAGGAATTGACCCACATCACAGCCGAACCAGACGGGTTTGCCAGACTTGATTGCGTCTGCGGCGAACTGCTTCAAGTGTTCTACTTCCAAATTGAGATGGCGTACCATCGGACCACCCTTGACATTACCTAAATATTCTACGGTGTAAGTTTGACGGTATTCGTTACGAGGGTCGTTCACAATAGATACGTAGTCCGGCAGATGAACCTTGACGTGCTCACGGTAGAATTGCAATGGGGTTAGGTTAGGATGACTATGGTAGGCACCGTCCTTGTCACGGTAGTTCCAGTCAAACGATTTAGGTGGTTCGCCCATGGTGATGGCCAAAAATTTGTAGATTTGCTGCAGCATGCCACTCTTTTGGGTACGCAAATCCGCCTCCGTAGACTCGGGATGTTCCACGGCGTACTGGCGTAGCTCAAACGCATAATCCCGCAGTTTCTTCTTGACTAGACGATTTAATTCACCCGTGTTGGAAGTATGGTAACTCTCGGGGTAAAAACGCTTAGGCATCACACCGTACTTTTCTACTAGCGCCACAAACATATCCCATTGGCCCCCGTCCTGTGCGGGATCGGACAGCAGAAAACTCATGGTGCGGTCGTCCACGGGTTGGTCACGTAGTTCGATCATGGACTCCAGGAACCAATTCGACTTTTCCAGCTTGTCAAAAAAGAACACGTAGGGCTGGGAAAGTTCCAAATCTTCTACTTTGTATTCGGCCAGCATCGGAATACGCAGGGCGTTTAACCCGGCAAAAATCCAGCAACGACCACTCTTTTTCTGGTTGGTGATTTTGCCTTCCAATTCCAATTTTTCAGAGAAAACATGGGGTAAATCCAACGCCGTCTGGATAAAAGAATATGCAGCAATGGTATCATCGTTACAAGTTAAGATATTTACAGCAATGCACACATGTCAGTGATTAGTAAGGTGCAGCTGTACCCAAAAAAATTGTAAACTAGTAGTACATTAAATGCTTAACAATACGAGTGAATCGAACCCACTTTTTAGTATGTATATGTGTGTGTGTGTGTGAATTTTTTCACCTGATTGGACACTACATAGTACAGATGCCATCATATCTCCAGTGTTAAGTAAATTGTGTAAAATAGCCTCTATACACTAATAACAATGACTCACCTTGCGATTTTCCAAGGTGGGCACCATCGGGTTTTCCACCAAGACGTTACTCGCCAAACGGTTGCGTGGGTCACTTTCAAAGATGTTCCTACGTCATGTCCAATATCACGAGTACGGGTGGAGTTGGAAAACAAGCACACCAACTCAGGGAAAAGAAGAAATTACGCTTTATCTATTAGTCAAAGTAAAGGTTAACAAAGCAGGGGAAGGTATAAACCGTTGTCCCGCGGGATACTCACAAAGCACCTTTGTCACACAACCGCTACCGAAAGTAAAGTACTCCCCCGGTCGGAAATCTCTGCGCCCATTTCTTTTCACAAAGTTACTCTCTATGCTCGAAGGGTAATTACAAAAAAAAAGCATCAAGTACTTACTGAAAGTCCTCAACGTCTCCCAAGGAAATGGCCGTCAAGTCATCAGCGATAGCATCGCTGGGCGGATGAAGTTTTGTTTGTTGCAAACCCATCGTGGTCAGAGAGACTGGACTAGCAATACTAGAATAAACACAACTTTTCTCACGCAAAAAAAAAAAGTAAACTATGCTATCAAGTTAGAGTCAAAAAATACACGAAATTTGCCGAAAAGCAGTAAAAAAAATGACAAAAACTTAGACAGGGATACTGCAGGCGATAGCTACATATATTTATATCTCGCAATACCGGGTCATATGCCAACGGAGGTTTAGTGAACCCCTCTCATTCTTTTTTTTCTTCCATAGTAGTGTGTGGGATTGGTTCGCAATTACTCAATCACGCTTGGCTACGATAGAGCGGTCCGTCTATCAAAAATAAAAGATAGGGCAATAATAGTGCTGCAAGTCACTTGATCACCAGGGGGATCAGTTACTGCCATCGTCATGGGATCGAAAATAGAGATGCCACTGAAAATGCCAATAAAATGTGGATAGTAAGTGTTATTTGGAAACTCTTTCCTTTGTTGGCCTCACACACGTCTCATCTCACCAAAAAAGAGAGGGAGATTGTGGATGTCATCAACGTTGCATCCATTTTATAATACGGTGATTACTGCGTTACGAAACGAGAATGGCCTGAGGCTGGATTCCTCTTCAGTGCCACCCTGGGTAAAATTTTAATCGCCGTTTATACGAAATGCAGTAGATAAACAGTGTACGTCACAGGGTGATACAGCACATCCAGCGTTAAAAAAAGGTGCAAGGCAATGTACAGGGTGAAAAGCTGTACGCCCTTTTTTATGAAACAACACGAAAACACAAAGGTATTGAAGAATACACTGCACAACGATTTTGGAATGAATTACAAGTATACCTAGAAAAAAAATCAATCAGGTCAGTGGGGAGGACCCACATTTTTATTTATGCTACAGAACAAGAATGAAAGAGAAAACAGAGCCGTGAAATAATAAGTAATCACCAACTGCCATATGAAATCTTTTAAAGCTGCTGTAGCAGTTACTGGTCACACCAGAATCATACAAAGTATAGTTGTTATACGAAAGTCATTATTTTCGTCATCCACAACAAAGCAGTCTACAGAGTCTGCATTGGTGACCACGCACCTTACTGTAACAGACAGGTACCTGTTTACCACAACATAGAGAGGCGAGTATACCAGATGTCGCTCACTAAAATTAGATGTTCAAGAGTAGGAGGGGGGAGGTGACAGCTTCTTGTCCTCCTCGTTAAGAAACCACAATCATCAATAAGTGGCCACAGCGCGCAGGAGTGCATCACTGTAAACCATATGAAATGAACAGGTAGAACCCTGGCTAGATTACAAAGTTCATAAAAGTTGGGAAACCACACTCTTCACCCACAAAACGCAGAATTTCATTGTTGGTCAGTTCTGGTTTTTCCAGCATAACTTGGTGACCAGCCTGATGGGCCACCACAATCGAAACATTCGGAGTGGCAACACACTCTTTGATAGCGTAGGAGCAAGGCACGGGGTGAATCAAATCGAACTCACCCGGTAACAGCAACAGCGGGCAAGTAAGGGCCTTTAGATCGTCCTGACAAATCCAGTCCATTCCCAACATTACGCGACGAAACACATCGGTGCGGGACTGTTCATTCCAGTAGAGCTGTTGTTCCTTAAGATCACGACTAGCACTTGGGGACAACATCCGCCTCACCGACGTAGAATTAATACCCCCGTAACGGTCAAGGAGACGCAAAAGGTTCACTCCCCAGTTGGGCAGCTGGAGTAACCGGGTTACATGTGGTGCATAGGTCACGTCGCCAGGGGCCACAAACACCATGCCGGCCACCCGGTCCCGAACCAACGGGTATAATTTGGTGGCCAGACAATTCCCGTAGGAATGACCGATAATCACTAATTTATAGTCACCATAACGCATGAGGACCGACCGAAGATCCTGTAGCAAGGACGCTGTGGTGTAGGGTTCCCACTCACTTGGTCGCGCACTTCCTCCGTAACCCACCAGGTCCACAGCCAACATATTGGCTACCACTTGCAGCCGGGTCAACTGGGACTCCCAGACCGCCATACTGGAACCCGCCCCGTGAATAAAGAAAAAGAGGGGTACCTCCCGCCCCTGTTCATGCTCAATAAACAGCGTACGAAGGGGTTTCCCGCGCACCATAGTCAACTGGCTGTGGTCAGTAATAAGCCTAGGTTCGGTGAATTGGGCGCGCCACTGTCGCTTCTGTCGGTGGTGGCGTACTAGGTAATGTGTTAGAATTATAATGGTCAGGGATATCAAGGCGGCTACGGTCCATTGCAGTGGTGGGCAGTAAGGTTGAACCGCGGATAAGATGGCGTAAATTGGGGCAGGCATGAATACGTAAGTAAACGAAGCAATGACCACTGCCAAAAAGTCACGAAAATTTTTAAAGGCGTATTTCAGACCCCAAAACCGCGTAAAAAAACAATGTCAAAAGAAATGGCGAAACAACGTGGGTGGAATAATGGTAAGGACATGTACATGCATGTAGTGGACTACGACATGATAATGCTGATAAAAACTAGCTGATTAGAGAGACAGTGTACGAAACACAACGGAAGAATGGACAGCGAGTTCACTCCCTATCTCCTTATTCTTTCTTGCCGTATACAAAGAACAATTGGCTTGGTATCGGTAAAAATGGATGATATAATTTTTTTTTCTCAGGAACAATTGACCAGTTGAACCATTCGCTAAAATGTAATGTCGTCTATACAATGCGAGTTTACCATAGTTTTAACAGCCTCTACTATGCACTCACCACTCTGGGAGGAAAGTGTTGTCGTGATTAGTTAAGTGTATCTCGTTACTGTCTTTCACCTACTCCCCTATTCATCCTATAGATTTTCAAGAAACGGCTCCCAGCTGCTTCTCTCTTAACGCAGCAATCTCCACTTACTGTGGTCGGGCACGGTGATCCCATCGGCAATTACACATGTGTATACAAAGCGTTGCCACCCAGTACTCCTTTGCTGTAAAAAATATATTATTCCAAAGTTCCCGAATTCGATTACACCAAAATGGTATGCCCTGGAACCACAACAGTCATACTGAAAACTCTTCCCCATTAGAGATGGTGTACCTTAATGGGGTTGCTGATATATCTCCTAGTAAAAACGCGCAGCTGTTCGAAAATTAGGTTACTAAAGTGGCCACGCCAAGGTTAACTATAGTCATAACATTGCGCGGTTAATCCTACTTGATAAAGGGTGACCTACTTTTTAACGCCACTGAGCATTCTTTCTGGAAGGAAAATGCCACTGTTCTGGGTAGTGGCAGCGATAGCAACTATCAGTGTCAAAGGAAATGGGTTTAGTTTCCAATTAAATTTGATTTGGGTTTTCAGAAAATGCTGCAACCATTTTGACGTAGTAGACACAAACTATTCATTAAAACTAAACCCAATACAAAGGAAAACCACCGACAACTTGTAGTGACTCCCCGAAGACGTTCAGCAAATATGGGTAATTAATAAATAAAGGGAAATATCTTCCAGCGATGCATGGGAAATTCGTTGCGAAACTTTTTCGTATACCATCGGTGAGTAAACGTTGCCGAAATGGTCAAGTTTGCCACCACCCATACATTTAACAGCAACAAACTTAACCCTGGGGAGGCGACGAAGTAGTGTAATGCCAATTTAGTCCCGGTGACTACGGGCAGGTCCGAAAGGGTTGGTGCATTAGGGCTCATCAGCCAAAGGGTAGGCAGGGCGGTTAAAAAGATGTAGAGGAGTACCTCGGCTAAATAATGCGGGCATTCCACCATTTCAAACCAATGGCCCTGGGGAATCCGATACACTGCCTTGGTGACCGCTTGTTTATCAGGGGGGGAGACTTCCGGAGGGGCTCGTAGCCGAGCGAGGATGGTGTGACAGGACGTCTGTTGGGAGGATGTGAAAACAAAAGCCGATAGCGCGATACCGGCCATTATCAAATACCAAGTCGAGCGGAGAGATGCGGGTGACTGGTTAAAAAGAAATACAAGTTTAATAAACGCAGGTTCATGGTGGGCGGAAGGGATAAACCATATCCCGAAGGTATCCCACACCAACGCAAGACAGGTCACCAAATAATAGGACAGGCCCACCAGATAATGACCCACATGCATACGTGAGTCAGAAGGTCGCTGTACGATGTAGCATTCCAGAGCTCTCCGAATCAGGTGGAACTGGAAAAGTACCAAGGCCACCAGGGACAACACCGGGAGGGTTAATACCAGATACGCCGGTGTAGCCGTTGAGGAAAATGTCGCCGATCCGGAGATTAACGAACTCACCCAGTAACTACGGGGTATCCACGAACGCACAGCAGTGAAAACTTCACGGAGCCAGCCGGGAAGTACGGGCACCGCCACCGGAGTGATAGTAATGTATAGGTAACTTGATATGAGCGTATGCCCAATAGAAGCTACACCTTCTGGTTGGTAGGACAGTTCCGGACCGTCTATCATACTTTTAGCTGCTGTACGGAGACCCTCTAGGGAATACACCGTGCCCAAACGAAACAAAAAGTACAGCAGTATTCCGTTCCACAGTGCCCCCACTAGGTAAAAGTGGGCAAACCACCGCTTGGGTACCAACCAATCCTTAAATCGCCACCAATCTCGGGATGACCAAGCCACTCTCCGTTGGGTTTTTCCATGTTTAACCAGGTCTTGGCTTGGAGGCCACCAGACCAGCACTAGTGCCGATATCGTAATAGCTATATAGTATACGCGCAGCAGAACACCCAGAATGCATAGGTTCTGAAACAAATCGTCCAGAGTTTGGTAATCCCCCGTGGGGAATACGTCGGTGGTCATTGTCATATGTTTCGAATCTACCTCGGTATGTTTATGGAGATGGTCTAAGCTGTTCACACAAAGACCAGTTTACCTGCATAATACATGAAAAAAAGGATGGTAACAAATAAACAACATGGTTCGGGTCACATAGGAACCGAGAAATGGAAATACTGTCAGAAATATCGGGTACCTATGCCGAAATAGCATGGAAATAATTTAAAATCACGTGTGCAAGACTGCTTTACCTGAAATTGGTTGATCCGTAAGCCGTGACTTCCCCCTCTCTTCGTGCACAGTCACATATCCCCTCAATTTACATTTGTGCAGGAAACGGGATGTTTCGGGTGACCGTGCATACTAGCGGATGACCAGTAGTGACCCATTAACCAGCCATAAAAAAGCGGAATGAGAAAGAGGTGAGGTGGTTTCAGCCACCATTTAAAAGCGGGCGGGCCAAAGGGTGAATGATTCCTCTCATTTATCCCCTCTCGCCTTTTTTTTTGTATTGTTATTTCTTGCTATTTTTTGGGTTACCTTTGACAAGCAACTCCTACGCTAGCTTGTGGTTATATTATAACGGCAATAATTTATTATCACTTTCCTGTTTTGTTCCTGCGCTAGGCAAGTATTGTTGAGCGTTTTACCCAGTGTCCCTGCGTTTGCCAAAACTCCTGTGTTTTCCGTTAGGACGAGGGTCATACTGGTCTCTTTACTATTTATCTTCTCCTTTGCCACACTTCCTCTCTTCGCTTACGAAGTCCTTTGATTCTTTTCCCAATATGGCCAAGGTCGCGAACTTGGACATTAGCATTGACCGTGGGGGCACATTCACCGACTGCTACGCTACCTATGACGAATTGCCAGGTGGTTCGACCGCCCAAGATATTTCTGTTCCTTTGATTCCCCGACGTCGGAGCCTCCTTATCAAACTCTTAAGCCAAGACCCACAAAATTACGAGGATGCCCCCCGTGAAGGAATCCGCCGTATTTTGCAGCGCGTGACAGGTAAGGATTACCCACGGGGCCAACCGGTAGATACCAGCGATATCCGATCCCTGCGCATGGGCACTACGGTGGCTACCAACGCCCTATTGGAACGACGTGGGGAACGATGTGCCCTGGTGATTACCAAGGGGTTTGGTGATCTGCTGGTGATTGGAAACCAGGCCCGACCCAAAATTTTTCAGTTGGCTATCGAACGACCGGGGGTGTTGTACGAAACCGTAGTGGAGGTGAACGAACGAGTGACATTGGAAGGTCACACTTCGGGGAGCTCTACGGGGGTTGTGGACCCTTCAGTGGATTACGGCCCGGATTGCGTGCAGGGATTGTCCGGTGAACAGGTGCGCATTCTGCAACCGTTAAATCCGGCAGAGGTGCGTCAACAACTTCGGAGCTTGTATAAGGACGGATTTCGTAGTATTGCCGTGTGCCTGGCTCACTCGTACACTTTTCCTGACCACGAAAAACAAGTGGGACAACTGGCCCAGGAACTAGGATTCACCCAAATCACCCTGAGTCACGCCCTCATGCCCATGATCAAAATGGTACCCCGGGGGCAATCCGCCTGTGCCGATGCCTATCTCACCCCGTGTATTCACCGGTATGTACAGGGCTTTGTAAGGGGTTTCGACGAGCATCTACTGCGACGTGTATCAGTGCAGTTTATGCAGTCGGATGGGGGACTGGTACCCGTAGAAAATTTTAGCGGGTTTCGGGCTATTCTCTCCGGACCCGCTGCCGGAGTAGTAGGATGTGCCCTGACGTCCTACCATCCGGACGAGCGCATCCCTGTGGTGGGATTCGACATGGGCGGTACTAGTACCGACGTATCCCGGTTCGACGGGACATACCAACACAGCTACGAAACCACTACCGCGGGCATCACCATCCAGGCGCCTCAGTTAGACATTCATACCGTGGCGGCCGGTGGTGGGTCACGTCTATTTTTCCGTAATGGCATGTTCGTAGTGGGTCCCGAAAGTGCCGGAGCGCACCCAGGACCGGCCTGTTACCGTAAAGGGGGTCCGTTGACCGTAACCGATGCCAATCTTTTTCTGGGGCGTTTGGTGCGTCAGTACTTCCCACGAATCTTTGGTCCCCAGGAAGATCTTCCTTTGGACCTGGAAACCTCCCAAGCCCTCTTTAGAGAACTGACCGACCAAATAAACGGATTCCGATGCACTCAGGATTTCGCCAGTGCTCCCCTGACCGTCGATCAGGTAGCATATGGGTTTATTAAAGTGGCCAACGAAACCATGAGTCGACCCATTCGCGCCTTGACGGAAGCTCGGGGTTATGATTCGTCGCATCATATCCTGAGTTGTTTCGGAGGGGCCGGTGGCCAACACGCCTGTGCAATTGCCCGGTCCCTAGGGATCACCAAGGTACTTATTCATCGGTACTCTTCCATTCTTTCAGCGTACGGTTTAAGCCTTGCCGACGTGGTGCATGAAGTTCAACGTCCTTGTTCCCTCACCCTTACCCGAGGGGGTGACATGCCGTCATCTTTACGTCAGAACATGGAAGATCTAACGGCCCAGTGTAGGGCGGAATTGCAACGCCAGGGATTTAGCGAAGAAAATATCCAACTGGAGACACTTCTCAATTTGCGTTATCAGGGTACAGATTCCGCCATCATGACCGCGGTGGACAGGTGGGATGCGGGAGAAACCAGCCGCACCATTCATTCGTTCGAAAGTAACTACCAGCGTGAGTTTGGGTTTTCGTTTCCGGAACGTGCTATCATCGTGGACGACATTCGTATTCGTGGGGTAGGTCGACAGTCTACCGCTCATGATGACCCTACGCCCTATAAGGAACTGCAGCGTTTGTTTCGCCAACACGTGTCCAGTAGTTTCTTAGCCGAGGACACCCGGGAATCCAGGGCAGGCAAAATTGACAGGATGGTGTCGGTATATTTTGAAGAGGGAAGGTTGGACACCCCGGTGCTCTTATTATCCCGTTTGACCCCGGGTGACACCATCCTTGGTCCAGCCGTTATTGTGGACAGCACATTTACTGCCGTTGTGGAACCTGGGTGGCAGGTGGTGGTCACTTCACAACATTTAGTTATGACGGTACCTGACAAAGGTCTACAGACTCCTACCCTTGAAACTATGCAATTAACTCAACCTACTGAAACCTCTAGAACTGACCAGGGCCTTTGTCCAGAACCCCATGCTAACCCTGTAGACCCCATGGCCAATACCAAGACTATTCCTTGCGACCCCATCCAACTAGCGGTGTTTTCCCACCGGTTTATGAGCATTGCTGAACAAATGGGTCGCACATTACAGAAAACAGCCATTTCCACTAATATTAAGGAACGCCTGGATTTTTCGTGCGCTATCTTTGACCCCAGAGGAGGCTTGGTGGCCAATGCTCCTCACATTCCGGTGCATTTGGGATCCATTGGTCACGCTGTTCAGTACCAGATCGCCTACTGGGGTGACAATATTCATGACGGGGATGTTTTATTAACCAACCACCCAGATGCAGGTGGGTCACATTTACCCGATATTACAGTAATTACCCCCGTGTTCGATGCCAACCAAGTGGTATTTTTCGTGGCTTCTCGGGGTCACCACGCTGATATCGGAGGACTATTGCCTGGATCAATGCCTCCCACTTCGTGTGAACTATTCCAAGAAGGGGCGGCCATCCGGGCCATGAAAATTGTGGAAGGGGGTGTCTTCCAACGGGATGCTATTGTACAACGACTAGTGGAGGAACCTGCTAAATACCCCGGTTGCAGTGGTACACGTTGTCTTAAGGATAACCTATCTGACCTCAAAGCCCAAATTGCCGCCAATCAACGTGGGATGTTATTGTTACAGCGCTTAGCCCAGAGTTATGGACTAGAGATGGTACACGCTTACATGCGTTATATTCAGACCAATGCCGAAATATCTATTCGTCAACTGCTCCGAGCGACCTGGGAACGTTTCCGGGGTGCTCCACTATATGCTGTGGATTACCTCGATACCGGCGCCCGGATTCAGCTCACTGTGACCATTGACCCGGACACGCAAAGTGCCGTGTTTGATTTTACGGGTACTTCCCCACAGTGTTATAGTAACCTCAATGCGCCCCCGTCGGTCACACACAGTGCGGTGATTTACTGTTTACGTTGCATGGTTGATAGTGACATTCCCTTGAACCAAGGGTGTCTCAACCCTATCCAAATCATTATTCCCCAGGGTTCCCTATTGAACCCGTCACCAACCGCAGCGGTGGTGGGGGGCAACGTTCAAACGTCCCAGCGGGTGGTTGATGTGGTTTTCAAGGCTTTTGAAGCGTGCGCCGCCTCCCAGGGTGATATGAACAATCTTACGTTCGGGGTTGGGAAAGACATGTTAGACGAATTTGACCCGTCTGAGAGTTGGGGATATTACGAAACCATCGCTGGGGGTAGTGGAGCCGGTTCCACTTGGGACGGTTTGGGAGGTGTTCATACCCACATGACTAACACGCGTATTACCGATCCGGAAATTATGGAACGTCGCTACCCAGTCATACTTCACCAGTTTGCCCTTCGTAAAGGTAAGTTCAAAATTATGATGACTATGTCCAAGTACTCATGCGTGGGCGAGTATTCCCCTATCTGAATGCCTCAAAAAATAATGTGGATATTATGAAAAAGACTATTCCTTGGAGATATTTCGTATCTGGGACAAGTCAATATGTCTATCATGGCAAGCTTGGCCGCTAATATCAATTTCGTTGTACTGGTTGCTTTTTCTGGCGGATGATATTATCGGGTGGTTCGTTGTATACGCCGGACACTAGGGTCAGGGGGTCGAGGGTTTCATCCCGGCGGAGATGGCGTTATTCGAGAAATTGAATTCTTGGAACGCATCCAGATGTCGATGCTCTCCGAGCGTCGGGTATTGCAACCCTATGGATTACAAGGTGGAGAGCCTGGAATGCGAGGTGAAAATATTTGGTTACGCCGAATTGGTACTTCATCTGGCCAGGACGACAATGTCGTCACTTCGGATACATTAGCCCATCCAGATACACTGAACGCTCATCAAAAGGATTACGCAGTCCTTTCGTTAGGCGGTAAGAATACCTGTGTGATGGGTAAAGGGGATCGCTTGCTGGTTTGCACTCCTGGTGGCGGAGGATGGGGACTTCCTTCAGTCTCCCATTAGGGATTATATTTCGGTTTAGAATTATCGTAGGACATTTACCAATGTGAAGGATGTTTTTCTAAACGTACAGTAAAATAACCCACCAGAATTAGATGCTACATTGGTACAGTTAAATTAATTTGATTGTGATAATGGTATAGTATTGCTCCAAGTCGTTTTGAGGGCGAAATATATGTCAGTTCTTTTTACTTGCCATACTTTTGGACATCTTCCCACATTTAAATGCGGACAAGACTTTCTGGTGAAACAATCGTACCATGCACCCTCGGGCTTGCGCTGAAAATTATTTGCACCGAAACTTGATAAAATCAATTCACTATTCTATTCCACTATTTCTTTGGTGTTTTTCGAGAAAATATCGCGATTATGTTTGCATACTCGATAAACAGTTATGAATTGTGTTATCCAAGGAGAGTAGTAGGCTATACAAGTATATATTTCGTAATATACCAAAGAATACGCGGAGCAAGAGAGCCACCAGACGAGGTCCCTCGAGATCGCCAAAGTCCCAACCTCAAAGAATATTCTGCAGGGAGGTAAGGCCAAAAGACGGTGATATATCCACTTGATACAAACAGAAAAATGAAAGATAACAGCTATGGGGTGGTGCTGCCATGTATTGGGAAGGGCACTTTTTTCGAATGTTGGGGGAAGAAAGGGCAACGTGTCACAATGGTCATTGTTCTATGTTAGTCCCAAAACTAAGCCTACACTGAGATTGAGGATTCACGTGCAGATCCGCCATTGTTCCTCTCTTGAGCGGATTAACTGAATCACCCAGCCATAGTATATAAGCCAGCTTCACTTAGGAAATGTGGCTTCTCGCACTCACTTATACCCCTATCCCCCACCCATATCTTAGTATTCCGTACTTAGTTAAGTATTCTGTTATCCTCAGTGTGCGAGACATATTCTGCATCGATTGTTGTATTGGTCCCTAGTTGTGTAGCCGGCCATTACTCTCTAGGGAAGATACTGCCCTCTGTGATCAACGGTATCCATCTATCCCCGGTTAGTTACTGCGCTAAGCGATAACAGTACTATCCATCCCCCTTTACGCTCCTTCATGTAATCAGTTCTCTTATCGAATTTCCCTATTTTTGGTCACGCGTTATGTTATTTCATGTGTATTTATTCTTTTACGATTGTGTTACTCTCACGATAATAAAGATGCAAGAACATCAAGTGCCTGGAACTAGTGTCACTGACCCTGGTGACGAAGACTTCGGCTATGCTAGCCTTGGCTCTGACCTGGCAGTTGAAGCCCAACCTACTGGCAATACATAAAACCCCCCAGTTTGCCAAGTAACATCCCACCAAACATTTGGGTAGTGTTTTTTTTTCGATTATATAGTGAAAAATCCGCCAACGTTGAAAGTGCCTCTCGCAAAACAATGGTTAAATTGTAGTTGGTACATCTTTACTCCAAGTCGCTATGTAGGCGGAAAAAAAGTACCCATTTCTCTTGTCGAGATGCGAGTAGTCATCCACACGCATATGGGCGTCAACGCTACACATTATTTAGACATTGTCGTACGCTGGGACTTTCACAGCGTCTCACAGACCAGTATAACTAGAAAACAAATGTTTATTGCGTAAAATCCTGGTGGTTCTAATATTGGGAACCACCAACTATTTATACCAACTGTCTTGATAGTTATGTTTATTGATTCCGAGATGAGTACACGTTAGTTAGTTGGTATAGCTTAGTCTGGGTTAGCCTTTAATTAGGAGACTCGTAAAGATGACCTGACACACTGGGTCTATCTGCTTGGGTTGGACATTAGAAAGGCTAGATTGTTTCAAGTTACGAAGCTAATGAATTATAGTGGTTATTTATTAGGGAGTTAGTGATGATTATAAAAAGGTCACAAAGTCTAAGTTTAATAGAAATAGTTTTTATGCGGATAAGTTGAATAGCATTGATGCTTTTGATATTCTCGGGGTCAAGGGATTTGAATTATTTTATTACGATAATTGCTAATGTGTATAACGTAGTAAAATCGAGGGATGATGCTCAAGGAAAAGTCAGGTGATGGTCAAAAACAGGTTGAAACGGCCTCGTCGCCAAACCCTATGACATGTGCTCCAGAGTAAAAAAAAAATAAAAAAAAATTTTAATGCTCGGGTGTTCTCTGTCTCTGGCCACAGCCTACATTATATGACTTACCTCTTGCGTATGCCCTAAGTGGGCTATATATTTCATCCAGTGAGTCCCTCACTCACTGGTTCTTTCTCTCCTCTGCTCCTCTTCTCTCTCCCCATATCTCTTCTCAGAAATATGGGTCACACCCTGTTTATATGTATCCTTGCACGTCCATTGTTTACCCAAGTTTACAATTTACCATTAGTTCATTAAAGGCTATCATTTACCCCAGTATCAACAAATACTACCTTTTACTTTTCTTTTCAAAATGTATCTGCGGTGTATTAAGTATTGATAAAGATATAGTTGCAGAGAGAGAAATCCAGTGTACGTGTGAACGTTACCCGCTGTTGATGACATGAAGTCATCGTTGCCATCCTACTGACCTTTATGTCGAAGCCAAACTGCTGCTTCTTCGAGCAAACCAAGCCGCAGTTTGTTAAGTTAGGGCAGTCTCTTAGAGTAGAGACTGCAAGTGAGCTTTAACAGAGTCCATCCACCATTTTTTTTCAAAGTCCATCTACAAGTGAAATACATTTCCTGATAAAGTGGTGCTATTTTCCATACGTTAGCAATTGCAAACTGAACTAAATTTTGACAAGGTTAAGATTTGACTATAGGTAATGATAACTATGAATACATAAGCATATCACTAGTCCCTTTGTGGGGTTCACAGATTTGGATGCCAATTTTTCAACTCTACCACTATCCGCTTTTATCCATGTACCTTGTTAGTACACTGCGCTTTGACTGTCAACTATGTGGGCTCTCGTTTTCCTATTTCACAGCGTTATCACTAAAAAATTGCTGTGAGCCTTTCCTCATTTACCACTCTTACTCTTATTTTTTTTTCGAGGGAGTTAATTTTTTCGAACCCATTCTCCGTTTCCCTAGGGATTACAGACTGTTTATGATCCATACATTTTTTCACTTTAGCCGCGCCTTTAAACCTCGTTTTCCACCATTGGCATCTTTACGTTATATAATGGCGCCCACCAAAGTTGAAGTTGCTAAACGTGACACCGGGTTAAAGTTGGTCATTGGTTACCTGGGTGATGCTCTCCAAAAGGCCAATGTAGAAGTACTGACGGTCGAAAATTCGCTTTCGCGATTGACGCTTACGTCGGGTTCAAGCGTGGAGGGACACGATACGCTAGCTTTGGAACTTTGCAATAAGGCTGGTCGTAAGGATCTGGTTGGTAAAGATCCTGTGGAAATGGCTCTGATTCACCAGTGGACAGCGGCTTCCATTAACGATTCCGGCGATGCGGTCAAGGCCTCTGCGTTTGCCAAGGAAGCCAACGACCAACTCGTCAAGAATACGTACCTGGTGAACAACCGGTTTACGTTGGCGGATATTGTTGTTTTTGCCAATGTGCACCCGTGGGTCCGGACACTTGCGCAGCCTAAACAAGTGGAGTTTTACCATTTGGTGCGCTGGTTTGATTTAATCCAACATACTATTCCCACTCCGGCATTGGAGCAAGCTCAGTTGGAAAGTGTTGCTATCAACCCCGACGAGTGCGCTAAAAGGGTTATTGCGGCCATGCCGGCACCTACTGTCCCAAAGTCGAGTAGTGCGGAAGGGAAGAAGAGCAAAGACAAAGACAAGGAAGGCAAGGCCGCCGAGGGTAAAGATAAAAGCAAGGCCAAGACCAAAACTCCGAAACCGAAACCCGTGGCCGAGGTCAAACCCATTACTCCGTCCCAGCTGGACCTTCGCGTGGGCAAAATTGTCGAATGTGCTAAACACCCCAATGCGGATGCCCTTTACGTGGAGAAAATTGATGCCGGTGAAGAGGAACCCCGTACGGTGGTGTCAGGATTAGTGCGGTTTATTCCTTTGGACCAGATGTTGAACCGAGAGGTGGTACTTCTTTGTAATCTCAAACCCGCCGCCATGCGTGGTGTTAAATCGTTTGCCATGGTACTGTGCGCTACCTCGCCTGATGGTAACTCAGTGGAATTCGTTGAGCCACCCCCCGGCTCTAAACCGGGTACCAAGGTGTACTTTGAAGGATTCAAGGAAGGTGAGCCCGAAGCTGTTCTAAACCCTAAAAAGAAGATCTGGGAAACCATTCAGCCTGGTTTGCTTACCAATGATAACCTACAGGCGCTCTACCAGAGTCCTGAAGGAAAAGTACATCTGTTGATGACGGACGAAGGGGTGTGCACCGTGAAATCGGCTGCAAAGGGCACCATCAAATAAGTGCTTGGGGGAGATTATGGTATGCTATGGATCTGTTTGGTTTATTTTATTTT
>JAOPJG010000255.1:0-31763 GCA_027478255.1 Dispira simplex | reverse complement strand
CCTTCTGAGAGAACTGATGCCAGGACAAATCCTGATTGTGTGGCAATTGACAAAGAAATTGCAGTAACTGTTCCACCTGCCATACTGGGGGTTTCTCAGGTGTGGTTTTTTTTTCCAAGCTATGAATAAAGAGGTATAAATGCCAATGCTTTGAAATCTCACTGTCTGGATACCTGGTTTCCCATGTGGAGACAATGGCTGCCTTGTGTAATTTCACTGAATGAATGCTATTTGTCTTTGCCATTTCAGATAGATATGTTAAGAGAGTGATAACATTTGGTTGCAAATGATCAATTTGTTGCAAAAAACACCAATGGGCAAACTTTTGCCAGGCATAATAGTAGGCCTTGTTGGTGTTCCTGTGAAGTCCATGGTAGATGTTCACCATGGTAACTTCCTCTGGAATGCCCTGGAGTAAGAGGATCATCCAGATATCTTCCATGTGATCAACCATAATTTCTGGGTCTTTAGGAGAATAGGGTGTTCCACTATCATTGGAAGAAGACGTGGAAACCACAACTGGGTCTTCCAAAATGGGGTTACCAGGACCAGGGTTAGATGGTCCCATTGGACCCAATTGATCACCTGGTGTACTTGATTCCATGGTGGGAATGCATAACTGTTTTCCTGAGGCCATTGGTAATGAAATGCATCCTTCAAAGGTAGTCCCCATGTCCCATACAGGTGGTAATGCCATGAGAGTTGGTGGTTGACCAGACTGGCAAACAGGTCGATTTTTAGAAGTCCCCACCATTTGTTCAGTGTGTGAAAAAACAGTTTGGGTAGTTCCAATTCTCAGTAGGCAGGAACCATATGGCTCAGTTGGTCAGCCTCCACATTGGTTACCCCTGGGATGTGAGTGGCCTGGGGAATAAGATTCTGGGTCATCAATTCATCTGAAATTTTCAGTGCCAGTGTCTGGAGGAGGGGAAACTGAGTTCCCCCTTGTCAATTGACATACTTTAAAACCATAATATTGTCCATCTTGATTTGGATGGTCTGATTTTGAACCCACTGGGGAAGGTGGTGAATTGCCAGGTATACCACCTGAAATTCCTTCCAGTTGCTGGAATGCATCTGCTCTTTAGGGGTCCACAGCCCTGCTAGTTATGATACTGGGGAGACTATCCCATATTCTGTGTCCAATGCTTCTGTGAAGATTGTCATCTGGGGTGGCATGGGTGGTTGTATGGGTTTTCCTTGATTGTCCTGAATTTTTTGGACCCACCAGTCCAATTCCCCCAGGGCTTCCCTAGTGAGGGAAATTGGTTCTGACCATGTTTTGTTCTGTGTGATTAGGCAACCCTGTAACTGACACAGATGAATCAATCCATTGGGTACTGCTGATAGTGCTGCCATAAGGGTCCCTAGAATGGATGCCAATTTCCAGGTTGATACTACACATGATTTTAGCATTCAGCATCCCCATAGAATCAACTGACATTTCTTCCCTGGTAGCAGAATCTGCATCTGCTGGGTATCCATGGTTATCCCCAGAAATTCCATGCATTGGGTTGGGGATAGAATAGATTTTTTCCAATTGATTGGAAATCCCAAGGTCTGTAGATGGTCAATTATGGTCTTTAAATCCTGATTGGCCTGAGATACATTGGGTGAGATGATGGCAATGTCATCCAGGTAGTAGGATAATACTATTCCTTGGGCCTGTAATGGTGTTATGGCTGCTTTCATCACTTGGGAAAACACCTGGGGTGCTGTGGCTAGACCAAAAGGAAGGGACTGGTATTGGTATACCTGTCCCTGTGACTGTATCACCAAAAAACAGTGTGAATCTGGATGGATAGGTATAGTTAGGTAGGCATCCTTGATGTCCACCTTGGTAAGATATGCTCCAGGTGTCACCATTGAAGCAAACACACCCAAACCTTCCATTTTGAACTGTGGAAGGTGGAGGAATCCATTGATATGCCATAAGTCCACCAGTGGATGGCATTTGTCTGCTTCCTGCTTCATGAGCAGATTGGAGCAGTACCCACAGTATTTGGTTTCTCCCTTCTCCAAGGCCTGACATGTTACAGGCTTGTGTATCACCTGATCCAGTTCCTCCTGGTCCTGTGGGGTGGTCTGAATTAATCATGGAGTAGCCAGGGTGGGAATCAATTTCCATGTGATCTGGTAGCCCTCACATATCACCTGATGTACCCATGTATCCCTGGTTAACCATAGCCAGTTGGGAAAAAATTTGGTTAGCTGACCCCCTGGAGGAATCCCATCATCCAGCTGACCATAGTGTTTGGTTATCTGGGATGAAGCCACTGACATCAGGGCTATTGGTGATTGGGGTTGGGGAAAGTCAGATTCCCTGATTGGGCAGACTTTCCCTTGTTGGTCAGACTGGATTCATTGGGTGGTCTAGTTGGTTTCCAGCCATGGAAGTTTTTTGAATTGGTAAATTTTGGTTTCCCATCAAAGGTATCATGCTGCTGGTGCTGCTGTAGGGTGGATTCATTGACCTGCCATTGGATATCTTAGGTCTCCTCTCATCAGATAAACTTGAGGGCATCATCTCAGAAAAGGAATTTGGATTGCTTGTTTGCAAGGGACATGATGTAGTGATGCATGTCCTCTGGTACCTGGGTCTGTTGGAGGACTCATTTCTGACAGTCTTCAGTGGTGGTGGCATGTAAGTAGGCATTGATAATAAACATCTGTTGGATATGTTCCAAGTGTTCTTCCACACTAACCCATCCATCTGCAATGCCCTGTGCTGAGATGGTGAGGGCAGTGAGTCCTCTGCAGACTCCTCAATAATGATGTTGTCAATGAAAATGATGAGTATAAAGGAGAAGGTGGATTTATTATTTTGAATGGTGGTGACAGATTGTCCCATAAAATAAATCTTATAAATAACAAAATAATGAGGCAGAGGCTCTTAGAAAGATGCAAAAATCGTGATACTTTAAATTGGGTCTAAGGGTTAAAAGGGGCCCGGCAGAGGCCACAGATATATATAGCTGAAAAACATTACCAAATAAAGCAAGACACAGCTTTGAAAGCCGTCATTCCCATGATAGAAGGGAAAACGTCAATTAAATGAGCTAGGCGAAGTTTAATGGGTGATAGACACCAAGCAAGCAGACTAAGTAATGACTGGCATTTTGCTTTTAGCTGAGTCTCATGCAAATGGATGAATTTTTTTTTTTCAACTATATAGAGATTAGGTGCAAAAAATGTACCAAGTAAAATATAGCCAATAGGATTTTGTGAGAGATCCATTCAACTTCGGTGAATTTATCCCTCCTATATAGTCGAAAAAAAACTGCCCATATAGTCGAAAAAAAAACCACCCACATAAAAGAGCTGTCCGGTAGAATGATAGCCTGTTAATTCACCAAAGTGTCGACCGCGAGATCCAGATGATAACTGTTGTAGAAAAAGTTTTAGTGGGCCATGCACCGTAAGAAGTGATAAATTCGATAAAATTTGTATACAGTATGAAGAATCTGCCATTATTGCGACTAACTATTTACATTATGAACTCCCTTATTACTGCACTGGCGTGCATCAGGGGCATTATAGTATATTTAGCCACCATAATTTATTTTACCAGTATACAAAGGAGAGCTCGCAAACCAAAGGCTCGGCCGGTTGGAATAAATTTCAGTCTGACGGGGAGGAGGGATAGGTTCGTCGGGGTGAGCCATGATATTACGTCGAGCCCATTCCCTAGGTAATGGTGACTGGACCAGCTGAGGACCCACATCCATAGAAGAGAGTACCACAGTAGTTCCCAAAGAGGAAGGTGGCCCGTGTAAATAGGAGTCATGTTTTTCGGAAGGGGTGGGTAACCACTCGCCCGCCTTGGCATTAGAGTAGACGGGCGACACCGCTGTGGCCGTGCTTATGGGGGACAGCGGATCCTGCACTGTTACCTGCCCATTACTTTGTACACGATTAGAGTCCTGGATACATATTGTCAAAATAACCACGGTGGTCATTATAAACGCTGAGAGGTTAAAGGTCCCTGTACGTACTATCATTACCCAAGGAATGCTGCTGAGCTTTTCATGGTGAAGTGCAGCACATACGCACATGAGGATAAGTGCCACAAACAAGCCATAGCATAGTCGTGTTAACTAGCATATATAACCAATAGTGGATAACGTTAAAGAAAAAATAGGAATCATTATGAGAGTTATAAAACCCAGAAGGAATACGGATTGTCCATTCAAAAGAAGAGCGAGTTAGTTACATTGGCTTATGATGCAGTTACTAAGTAGTATAGCATTTTTTTCATTAATGATAACCACCACCTAGTCACAAATGAAACTGAGTGACCAACAAGTCTAACTTGGAAAGAGGTAAGTTACTTACCTTGTCAATAGCGAGTTTGATCGAATTAAATACCGCACACTTCTGCACATAGCGCAAAAAAGTAATACCTGAGGCGTTCACCAGCGCATACAATCGTGTTAACCATACCGTCAGTACAAATAAAAGTAGAAAAAGTGCCATTTCTTTGGTGTTAGTGTACAAGTACATCTTTGGGTTGATGAAGGGCTACACTCATGAATAACGCATTCGAGTGTAATCATAGCATGGGCATCGGAGTAAATTTGGGATACGATGACCCCTACACTGCGGGAGTGGGACGCCTGATGTGTCCTTGTTTAGCATTTCCACCCAGGGTTATCCGTGTAGAATAAGGCTTTTGAGATTACTCACCATAGTAAAAGAGTACTAAGCCTTGCAATACCGCCGCAGGGGGAAATATGTACTGGGAAATAATAACCTGGAGAGTCTCCAGTATGAAGTGATAGTAGAATGTCAGGACAATTTTGTTGATGCAGAAGAGATACATTATGATAAAACAGCCGGTTGTAATAATGTAAAAGCTTAAAAGGAAGCGGGGATGCTGGACCATTTCAATGACCCGAACCCTGGAAAACCGAATGCGAATATATCAATAGTCAACCACACAGAGACATTACGAATGACAAACGTTAGTAAAAGAATTGCCCAGTTCGAGTGTATTTTTAGTGTTGATGATTTTCCTACCATTGCCAAATGATGAACCCTGTCCATCACTATTGGTCTGACCCTGATTGGAGAAATATATATATATATTTTAAACACGGACAAGAGTTGGTTTTCGCAACATACTTACCATCGTACTATTAACAAAAAGTAGCAAAGGTAGATGGCCATCCACGACAGATACCGAATCAACTCAGCGTAACGCTCTTTAAACTCTCCGACCGGTGCAACGATACACCCTATAACAACATCATGATGTGGTCGTTAGTCGTCATACATTCAAGCAGCATCAAACCATAATAAAATAGTTAGAACCCGAAAAATGGTGAATTCTAAATCAGTGATTTCGGGTGTCCCTAGTATTCTTATATCACACATTATAGTGGTAACCGTTTGTGGCCGGATCGTAACGTACATTCATTTACCACAGGACAGCGCAGGCTCAAATGTAATAAAAGCTAGTTGACACCTACCAACTGAGAAAAGAACCGCACCCAACGTAATTACTAGTCGTATGTCGAGGATGATTCGCTCCGTAAAAAGGATATGGGCGATGTAATGGCAGCTATATATTATCAAAGGGACGAACTATTCCACAGTGAATGGGATGAGGCCCGTACCCAGAAAAGAATTACCAATGGATTGTCTTGATTAGTGCCTATTCATAGTAACATTGCCCGATTTTGAATTTATATCCGATATTTTTGCCAAATGAAACCTGGGACCTACTCCGGGGGGTGAACTAGGCCCTCTCACTTCCTCTCTAGAAACACTCCTCATTGTTCACCCATTTGTTCGAAGATAAAACCCCAGAGCTTAATCTCGTCTATAGGTGAAGATGGTCACTTTGAAGGGGGAAAGTGTGTTATTCGGTTACTTACTAAAACATAACGAAAAGCGGTGTGCGTTGTTTCCAATGGAGAACGCCGAAATTCATTCCAATATCCAAGGTCTAAATGGGTCAAGACGATATAACGATAGTGAAGAGAGGGAGTAGGGATAAAACGGAAAAAAAAATCAAGCGAGTGATTCAATGGTGTGTCATTAAAAAGTATCAGTTAACACGTTAAAGAATTTCAACGAAAGAATTACTGATATCTAAATTTTTTGCAAGCGGGGACTAGTGTATACCCTGAATTATGTGGTCGTTGTTCGTACCAACACTGGAGAGAGTGTGTGTGTCTGTGGGAGGAGCGGGAGGGGAGGGGGTGTTGCTCGTATCATATGGCAACACAAACGGTATACTTGTACTCTTTCCACAGCGAATTTTTACATGCTTCTGTTGGCTAAATGTCCTGTGCAATCTGGATGAGCAGTACTCCGTCTCAGCGACTTACCTTGCTCTACGGTGACGTAATATGTTCCGGTATTGCGACTTCGATTCCACAGTCGAGCACCGACGTCTCTTCCCACTAACGCTGCCACTACGCTGTCCGGTTTACTGTTGGAAAAATCGAAAAATCCTTCAAGGACAGAATTTCCAAAATGGTTTTTTTCGTTCAAAGCAGCGCCTAGTAGCAATACCCGGATGGATGGGTAGCCCATCTGGCCCAGGGTCGTATTAAGCGACTCTATTCCTTGAAAAACCTACCGTGACAAGTGAACAAAAATGTACCAATTGGAAGGAAAAAAATGAAGCGGGGGGATTTCACCATCAAGAACAGGAGGGATGGGTGAATATTGGTTAGCATTAATTTTCAATACCACTTTCCTGGATTGAAGAACCAGTGTATAGCATCGCCAGCCCTCACATTGGCATGAGCATGGGGTGAATTGGGGAATCCTGGGGACTCGGGCTCATCACACTCCCTGTACTGCCATATCAACTCGATAGTTTACCTGTTTGTAGGATTGACAGCCACCCTGTAGCATGTTGTCCCGATCTACAACCAGAACCGTTACATTGGGTGGCCCGATGATAGTAGTAGGAGTGACAACGGGTGGCTGCCAAGGTTTGACGTGGCTAGTCCAGTCACATTTGGGCCCGATATCCAACGCCACGGCCACCCCCGTTACCTCGTAAAAAGATTCGGGGTAACCATCAAAGTCATACGATAAAAATGTCTGGTTTTGGCTGGCTTCCGTAGAGTTAAAAATAGTCACTTGACCACTACTAAACTGAATCAAAAGGAAACATATCACTGGTAACAGTAGCCAGTGTGTGATTGTGCTAGCCACGTTTACCCGCATTGCACCGGATCTGGTATGAATAGCTGACAGTAGACTCCGCGACTGCCAACTTGTAAGCCAAGCGGTGGCTAATAGAGGTAGGAACAGCGCGTGGACAGGTTAAAATTATTATAAAAATATACGTGTACAATGAAGGAGATGTAGACGATAACTGGTTCAAGAGTCACTATCTTCTGAAAAGGCTGATGAGGATACACGAGGACTATAGGGTAATAAGATATTAATATTTTAAAGTAAAAAATAGACTATTGTTTAAAATTACTAGGACAACACAGTTCCTTGAGTAATGTTATTGACCATGTAAATATTGCACCGCTTAAAAATAATTACCGAGATCCTACCAGGGAGTAGTTTGGTATAAATACTTTTTTTTTCTTCCTCCCTCTTGCTAAATTCATATAACCCAAAAAAAATGGGCCCCATCTATTTGACTGATACAAATGGAACAGAAGCGTACGTATCGAGGGCCCTGAGCCTGAGGTGAAAGAACCCGGGAACCATATCAATGGGAGTGGATGCGCTCCATTGCTATTTATGTGGTTACATGGGCAGTGACATTGTGATTCTGAGGACTGTTCAGATCGGGGTACCGGCTAAGGGATGGCTGAACATTCAGTTTGAGGATAAATTCATCGGTATCATGCTAAATATATAGCAATAGGTATTTTTCTTATTGTAATATAATTTGACCTTGTAGATGCGAGTGCGAGTAGGTCCCACAAATGAGCCAAGATAATAGAATATAAATAGTTAAAATGGTTTATTGTTAAGGACGTGCATGTTTGTTAACCCTAGGGAGTTATTAGGCGGGGACTAATGGCCCTTAAATATTTATTGCCACATATTTGACAAAGGCTTTGGATGCAATACAAAAATTTAGCTAAGCTGAGCCAGGGCCTTTGGATAGCTGTATGATACACCTCCTGGGTGTATATCCTGCAGTGAATATCCACCTGTTGTCAGGGTGCCCCGGGCTGCCATTATCCACAGCTGCTGGCTCCTTTTAAAAACGCGTTGTCCGATTCCTGTGAAGGGGTGAGCAGCGTGTGATTCAAAAGGCGCGTGAACAAACTCATGTTTCATTATATTGTAACAAAATGGAGCAGGATCACACAGAAATAATAATACACTTAATGAGCATATTAGTGGCTAAATATTTATTTGTATTGCACATGAAGAAATCAATCCTTTTTTTTGGGGGGAAGTCCCTTCTATTTAACTGATTTGTCCTAGTAGAGCGGCTTGAAAATTTTGCTCAAATTCGTATATGTGGTGAACAGTTTCGTCTGGATTTCTCGTCGTGTGGGCTTGGCCAGACTCGAAATTTTGACCTGGAAGGTTCCTTTCTTAGCCTTGGGCAATCAGGAGGATTTGTGGGGCCTGAGTTAACCGTGACGCGACCAGGTTGACTGAGGTTGGTTCGCAGGTTTGCTTTCTCTAAGGATCTGCCTTGTAACGCATTTTTCGACAGCAAGGGCAAGTGGTTCACCGCCTCATCAAAAGGAGGGAGAGGCTTCAGCTTGGGCTCCCCTTCTTGAGTTTGTTGTAATATAACGAAAAGCCCACCAGAATTGAATAGGCTTCTCGCAAAATCCTATTAATTAAATTTTAATTGGTGCGAATTTGCTTCCAAGCATTGTATAGGCTAAAAAAATTATTACCCATGTAAAATCTATGATTAATGCTTCTAAATTACAAGGATTGCATTCACTGAGGAACTGAAGGGAAGGGTTAACAACCGTAATAATTGATTCTTGTTCATGTAATGAAGCCCATGGTAAAGTGATGAATGGAAGTGTTTCATTAAACCTTGGTTATTTCATTCATTTGAAGACAAGTGATATTCAATAATACCAGGTTACCGTTACAAAAGGCATCCAATATACACCACAACGACTCTGTCCTACCTATTGTGCACGAAATCGGGGGACAAGGAAGGAGACAGTACCAAAATACATTTCGGGCAAACTAATCAATATGGGTCCCTGCATAATGATACACAGGAGATAATAATAATTATAACAAGTTCTGCCTTTGTAAAGGTGAAAAAAAAAGTACAAAGTACAACTTTTGAAACTGGAAAAGGCTAGTAGAATTTGCAATAATAATAATGATTAATTGGGAATAGTTATAGGTTTGATGGCTCCTTTTGGGCCTCTTTAAAAAGAACGATGCAAGTAATGGCGTGACGCTACCTATAAGAAAAGACCCCCGGAGGGAAAAGGTTAGGGAGTACTCTTGCGTGTGGGAGTTGGTGGAAAGATGCGGTGCCTCATGAGCTCTGTATCACTGATACCACCACTTATTCATCTGGGACTGTGGTGTCCTGAGTTTTTCATGCTATATCTAGTCTGTTGGGTTTGATATGAACCATTTCATTATGGGTATGTGACTTAGGCACGTTGTGTTAGCTCTGCCAATTGCTTGTGTGGTTTTGGTAGCCGAATAAAAATCATTGTGGGCTAGGTTGGTTGGGTGGGCCTTCTTCTTTCTGATGTTATATGCCGGGGTGTTATGAAGCCTATTCTTCGCATTGGTGCATTCAGCGGCGTGGTTTCGGGTGAGTTTTTCCGCACATTGTTGACAGTTTACGGGTTTGGTTACCCCTGTCCCTAATGCCCAGTGTAGGATAAGCGTTCGGTACTGCCAAAGTAGTGATCTAGTAGTGTATCATTTTTTTATGTTGCTTGCTCTTTGGATTGTGGTATTGAAAATTCCCAGGACCTCGTGCGTTTTCTCTGATTCCTGATTCAGGATTTAGTTCATTACTTCCTGTGACTGGTTTATGCAGTATACTTTTTCATATAGGTGGCGGATTTTGATGCGTCTTTTTTATGTCCACGATCATGTCTGTGTCGAAGATGCCCACCAAGATGTCGTCAGGGTCATTAATAAGCAGAATATAGACATTCCTACCCAGCACCTACAGCGATTTCCAGGGTTGATTGAGGTAAAGAATACTATTTGAATATTTTTTTGGTTTCGTTAGGAGAATACACTTGAAACATATAAACGTGAAAAAAATAAACCGGAGTGCATATTTACAATGTGCAAAAAAAAGAGGGCAATGTTATACATGGTTCAATTCGGTAAGCCATGATTCCCTTATCAATTGGCCAAACCATTCTGCTTTTTACGGATACTTTGCAATGCACGCGAAGCAAGTGAAAAAGGAGTCGGGTCCGTGGAGCGACGACGGGACCCACTCGCACCTAGGGGACGGGGTGGCAAAAGGCCAGTTTGCGAACTGGTACTGGTCGATGAAAAACCTCGGCTCCCAGAGGATTGTAAGTGTGGGAAGGTCACTTTGGAGGAAGTTTCCCACTGGGGTACACTATGGGTAGACGTCAAGGAGCCCCTTTTATCAAACGCACGCTCCGGTGTCCAAACGTCAGCGGATGCTTCCTCGTTTTCGTCCACCACCATGCTTAAATACGAAGGAAGTACAGTCCACTGGGTTTTTTCGTTATCCTGACTCGACCGGCTCGAACTCGGACGAGACGTGCGCAACGCAATACTAGACGAAGAGAATCCCGTCGTCCGCCTAGGGATTTGACCCGATAGGCTTTGGGAGTCCACTGATGCGGATCGTCGTCGATTACCACTAGTGTCGCTGGAATCATCGTGACAGTTGCTACGCAAATGAGTGTATTTGAAAAATGTGGCAGATATTTTCCGGGTAATGGATTTCGGTTTGGCTGGCGAAGAAACCAATTCTGTGGCAGATTCTGCCATTACGCCGCTTGGACCAGAAAGCGGAGGAAATGCCACTCCAGAGCTCAATACCGGGGGTGTAAGCAGTGGCATGGCATTCGTGCTTTCATGACCAGTTCGACTGGGTTGATGTACTGAATTTACCCTGACGGCGTCGATTTCCCGCTCTAGCGGGTTGTGTAGTACGCCCTGCTGTCGGTGCGGTAACATGGGACTAGGCCGGGCTGAGCCCTTCTCTAAAACAGAAGGACGCACAGAGGAAAATGACAAGGATGATGGCCTCGGGGAGGAGTACAAAGGAAAAGTGGGGGAGGTCATAGGGGAAGGTAGAGTTAACGGACGGGGTCCTGATGGTGGCCCAAGCGAACCCATGTCCGGAGTGTCCTTAGGATCAACCAGCCCAGTGCTAGTGCGTGGAGACTCGCCCAAGGAAGGAGAAGGTGTGGTCATACGGTGAGAACGAGTATCAAACAATGGCGAGGGTAACGTATCCGAATAACTGGGCGACGGGGGAAGATTTACCAAACTCAGGGTATGTCCTTTGTTGGAGGATACCGGCGGCAGCTCGTCTTCGGGAATACGCAACAGACTAGGACCAGTACGAAGAGTGGAGCACGAGGAAAGCGGGATGGGTGATGAAATCGAGTGACGAGCACCGCTAGAGAGGCTATTGGATGTGACATGAGCCGGGGAAGCAGAGTCTATATATTGGCAATGGCGAAGCAAACCAACCACATCGTCGTAACCCTTGGCCAAGGCCACATCTAGGGGCGTAAACCCGTACTCGTCGGTCACGTCCACGAGTGCGCCGTGCTGTAATAATACCTCCACACACTCAACTTTGCCGTTGGCCCCGGCAAAGTGCAAAGGCGTGGAACCTTTGTTGTGAAGGTACCGATTCCCGTTGCGCATTTCTCGGCTGAGGTAGGGGCACTGTGAGAAGCTAAAGCAGGTGATATCCTTGGGCAACCGACGCGCGTTGGGCTGGCCACCGTGTTGTAATAGAGTTTGCAAAATAACGGGACTATCTAGGCAGCTGGCCAAATGGACGGGTTGCACGCCATTAACCACTGAGTCCACTGCCGAATTTTGACTCAGGGCGTATTGGACCAACTCTACGCTACCCAGGGTAACCCCTTTATGAAGTAGGAAACTGGAAACCGACTTATCCACACTGCATTGGTGTCTGATTTTGGACGATTTGCTGGAAAATAATGACGATTTGGTGATACTCGAGCGGGACATGGTGTACGACAACGCAGTAACGTTGGGTATTAAACGGAAAAATATACGTGTCTTACAGTAAACTCGTTCTTTCTCCCGCGCAGTGACCACCCAGGGGTGAAATGGGGGGGACGCCAGGGAACCTTGCAATAACTTGAGGGCTTTGGTATGGTATAGATCGAAAAGGGAATAATCTCACCAAGGGTTACCACCTTGTAGAAGTAAGGACTAGGGGAACTTTGCCACCCGATAATGTAACAATAACGATAGACTGCTCTGAATGTGATCACTTGCGGTAGCGTGTCCCATGTGAATGCACAAAGTGGTCACGCAAGAGGAAATACTATGAAACAAGCAAAGAAATTTTGCCCTGATTGGGGTTGTCGTGTTCAACAAGCCAACCTTTTCCTACGATAAACTGTGTAAAGGCGAGGGACAGTCCGGCGAAACCCCTCTCGTCAGTTTGTAAGGAGGGTGGCACACACAACAGGCACAATAGAAAAATTAAAAGTGGAATAGGGTTGCAGGTGAGACGACCCCGTCTTTCCTATGCATTATTTAACTCGCAGTACAAACCACACTTGGTTGAATTTTGGTGCAAAGTAGTGACAAGGATACTGTGGACACCAAGAAAAAAGTGGCAGTAAAATTCTAGAAATTAGAAAATTACAAGGGTTGACGTGTGATGGACAATCAAGTCACTACCACCGACGCGATATCACGATTCGCGATATTCAAGTGAAGAAATTGGAAAAAAAAAAGGATGGACCCAACAACCGAAAGGGTAAAGTTTGTTTGAAAATCTCGAGTTGGAAGGAATATATTATCAAAGTTCAAAAAAAAAACAGGAAAATAGTGGCCCTTTAGCGTTAACTAGTATAACAGATATATGTACTCTATGGAAAAAGATTTTTTTTTTCGCAAGACCAACAAGTAGGGAGAGAGTGAGAGGATAAGAGACAACCCAACAACAGATGGTGGGAAAGGCGGTGGTAATAGTGGTACCACGAAACAAGAGGGAACGCCACCTACATCAACAGGTCATTAAGTAAAGTGGCCAATTCCTCAACAATGCCGAAAAACAATTATGCCTGTGAAATCCCACACCCTAGGTTGTTTACGTGCTAAAAGCAAAAAAAAAGAAAGAAAAAGGTGTTATTCTACCCCAATATGAGGCAGTTGCCCAAAAAGCACAATAATACCACTCAAGGTTAAACGGGCTAAATGTAAAGCACTTGGCGAAAAAATATACGGATAGCTTAGATAGGGTACTTTGCCAACCAAAAGAAACATAGCCAGGGGTGGCCCAGCGTAAACTAGGGGGATAGTAAAAATAGTGACAGTGTTTGGGTTAGTCAAAGACATAGGGACGATGAACGTGCCAAGGTATTCAATCACACCAACACAAGGCCCTACATGTGTCAAAGCCAGAAAGGTGAGAAAAATAGAAAGCGAAAAGTAAGGGAAACCAGCTCAGCCTATCAAGCAGAGGACAATACGCAATACCACTCCAAGTGGTTGAGCGACTCGGGTGCTTTCCGAATAGGCCCGAAGAAGGCAAGCTTGGCAGGGAATTGACGACCAAAAAATTACGCGTGCACCGTGATTAGGAGGAGGTACACACCGTTCCAAATATTCACAATCTCAAGAGAGACCAATAGTGGATACAACAACAGCAAGGACCACAATCGATCACACGATCAAACAACTCGTGAGAGGGGACAAGTCACGCCCGTTTTATACTACGTCATATGGTAGTTCGGAGGATATATGCGCATACAGCTGGGTGAGAGAAAAAGCAGATATGTGTAATTGGCATAAAAATTACTCATTTTACCACTCTATATGTTCAGTGTGAGTGTTAATGTGATGGGCTGGTAAAAGTGGGAGAAAAGGGACCAGGAACTGCTCAACAGTGCGATAATCGAATAAGGAAAGATTTTGGATGGGGGGGGTTGAAACGTCAATAGACCGGAAGGGAGGCGCAGTGGCTAACCCAGCTTGACAGACAAGGTCTGTGAAAGGTATGCAGGGCTTTTGGTAAGTCTGTAGTTTGTCAGAACGGATGTTTTAATATGGGAAGAAGGAATGACGCGATTCAGAGGCTTTTCACATGGGTCACACCACTGCATGCTTTGGGAATACTACCTCCCCCTAGAAAGGTTGGCGATGTTTACGCACCAGTGAGCATGGACAACGTTGGTTTATTTGTAGTGTACGGCAATCAAAATAAATATTCGATCCAACCCACTGGTCAGTCTAAATCAGTCAAGGGTGGTACCATTCGGTGTAGACTGTCATGATGCACATCTACAAGCAGTGATATCAACCTTGTTCATGAATTGTAATGTAAGAGATGCCAGATTGCCATTATCTACAGTAGGAAAACCTTCAAAGGACTTCCACATATACCTCCCCCCTCCCTTCCAGTTGATTATACGAGGGCTACCTGGTCTTATTTGACCCAGTCCGTACATTGAATATAGGCAGGTGGTCGTGTGTCCTCTGTTTAACCTTTTTTTATTGATAATTTATGCGCTCTTGACGGATTGGGCAGTCGCAAAGACCTGACACTATGCACAAGGTACATTGTCTTTATCCCATCCCTGGTCACAAAACTTTTTTTTAATGCCGATCCATGTACATTTATCGTTTTTTATTAAAAAGTGGTCATCCTTATCTGCTGCCTGTTCTGGACCACCGGATCCCGCCAATCTCAGACCCTGGTCATATCATACCCTGGTACTGCACGACGACAACCAGAATACTATGACTTTCAGTTGGCAGAGGGAATAACCAATGATCATCCACTCAGAAATGTGAAGGAGGTCTAGGTCACGGGGTTACCGTGGAAATAGTCTTTTTCCTAGCTATGATAGCTGTAAAACTGGTGAGCTGGACTACTTTTACCAGCCAAGTTCAAAAACATAAGAATCGTTTTCGCCAAGTAAAGTCCACATAGTTGAAAAAATTACAATAGTGGTTTCGCTTTAATGTGCATGTTTGTTATGGTTTTAATAAAATAAAATAGAATGTGCCGTTATCGGTTGTGGTACAAACGCTTTGGGCACACCAGTAGGCCTAGCCCAAAAAATTAGTTCACCATCATCAGAAAAATTACAGAATCATACTGGCTAATCGGACACGCGGATTAGCGCCTGATTCCTCCGAGTCCTGGTTGGAAACGCGCCGTGATCGATCGTGGTCACCCTCCATATCGTCGTCTATATCAATATCGATGGACGCACCCACTTCGTCATTAATGCCCCGACCCAAGGGATCCTTGTAAGCACAATTAAAATTACACAAGGGACAACGAGACGAGTGTTGCAATAACCACGGATCAACACATTCGCTATGGAACAAATGACTACACGGAAGTCGGCGGGCGCAATCACCTGGTTCGAAACGGTCCATACATATGGAGCAGGAAAATGAGGTTTTGGAATCGGAACTGCCCGGATGACTCAAGGAAGAGGTTAACTGGCGAAGAGAAGAGATACCGATCGGGAGGCGGGGATGCTTGCTGGACGTGCTGCATTTGGGAACAGACCGACCGGAATCACCACTTACGCCCACCCGTGCAATTTTGCATTTGCTCTGGGATGTTATCGACGATCTGCTGTTGGTCTCAGCATCTTTCGCCACGGCAGGTACAGAATCTTCGGGTGACGGGATGGAAACTGCCACATCTGAGAGAGTAGTCTTTGGGTTGGATGTGTTTAGGGGCACGGTGTTAGACTCAATAACATGCAATTCGGGGGCCTTTTCCCGCTTCTTCTGGTTTGGGCTAACTTTCCAGGTGCTATCTGTCAATTTCTCAGTTAGTGCTTCCGCTAATTGTTGTCGAGAATTTAAAGAACTCATCCTTAAGAACTTTGTAAACAGTGGTAATTGCCCCTGCGATGTTGGGGCATACGTGGGTGAAGAAGGCTGGAGTGCAAGGGCAGCATCTCTAGACACCGATACCAACGAAGCAACAGGATTTGATGGACTTGTCTGATCTTCGGTATCGCTATTTCTCCAACTTTTATGCTGTTGTTCTTCCAGTTCCAGTATGTTTTCCTCAGTGACAATAATTAAAGGGAACGCCTGTAACTTCTCTTCGGGTAGAGGAGCCCCTTTCTTGTTTCGCACAACCGAAGCCAAAACCTCGTTAACTCCGCGTTCTCGCATCTCCCGCCGAAGACGTTGCCGTCGTGCTTCATATCGGCGGGTCCGGCGGGAACGAAGTTTGTAGATAGTGGTAAACAAGATCGCAAACAAGAGGAGTCCCCCGCCCAGTACACTTCCAATTACAATCCCGTATAACTGACCCGCTTTAAGGGAATGAGATTCCACATTTTTATGTTGTTCCATAGTGATGCTAAGCACAACCCGGGAGTAAAGACCTTTCCCCTCCGCAGCGTCATCGGTGGGATTCCTGTTCACCCGCTGGGCTAAATCGGCCAAAAGTAGGCCGTCTTCATAGTCTAATAATATGACCGGGTTCGGGCAGTTTGTGGAAATGGTAGATAATTTGGGAGAAGGCGTCGGCTTCCCCGGATACACAATGGCCAACGCGGGTTGGAGCCGGATTATGTTCTTCATGATAATGTCCATACCTTTGTCGTCATTCGTTGGTAATGAAACAAGTAAAATTCGATGGCCGCTAATCAACTGGCCAAGGTCGGTATCGTTCCAGATTTGTAACGGTCCGGATATAGTGGGGGGAATAACCACCTGGAAAGTCATTGGCGCTACCGTGAAATTCGTGCTAACTAGCCGTTGTGATTTACTACTGGACACCTCTTCACCGAGCTTGGGGTCTAGGCTGGCTTCGTAATAGTCAATGGTGATGTTCAGTGCTCGAGTGTAGGCGAAACATAGTGCGACAGCTATCACTGGCAGTAGCCACTGTGTTGTACAATAGGCCCACCGCATATTTCTCCACAGTGTGTGTGTATAGGTTTCAGAAAAAAACGAAGACCCTTAAAGAATAGTTACCGGGGAGCGCAGCGGCGACGTGTACACTTCTTTTGGAAACGAGACGAGAGTATCTATTAGGGGTCAGACCACCTCAGCACGCGCAGTCACTGTTAACTCCCGCTCTTGCGTGTCATAGGTGTTATTCAGCTGGCCAGCGTAGAAGGTGGAAAATAAAAACCCGTTAGTTTAATAGTTAATAGATTGATGAAAATGTGTAATGAAGTAAAGGATAAGGATCCAATGAATCACCGCAAGTCAGTAAAGCCAAAATTAAAGATCCTGTTATAAAAAAAAATAAAACGATAAAAAATACGCCACTACAGCCAAATAAACACGATGGGAAAGGCCTTTGTCGCCATTAAAAGAACTCGTTTATACCACCAACTCGTTAAAGAAATTCACTCGCAGTACCTCAAAAAGTAAGAGAAACGAATTTGGAGGCCCATGCCATTAAATACTTTGTGACCAAGCGTGGCCGAAAAAAACTGACTTTGTTCATCCGTTACCAACTGCCAACAGGATTGCTAATAATGGCGAATACAGATATTCCATACTGAGATTACACTCCACTTATCCTGTCGTTTGGCATCACAATTGAACATCAGTGATTTACGTGATGGGATCGTCAGTTTCCAGGAACCTGATACGCCTTCATTTGGTCCCTTGGCTGTTTTCGTAGTACTGCAAATGAAAATTTCTCAAGATGGACGGATTGAATTGGGTGGATATCGTTAATGGATATAGTGCTAACACATTAATACCATGTATATCGGGTTCATAATACCTATTGACTAGTGCTTCCAGATGGGTCGTTAGCGGGACGATACGAGATACTGAGGTAAATCCGTACACTTGAGTGCCGATGCTATCTTGCGTGGAAAGTGATTACTGTAGCAAAATGACGTTGACCCTTCCCCTTCCTTCCCACAAGCAAATATGGGGGATAACCTGTTTCTCGCACAGTCTGGGGCATCAAGTTAATGTAACAACGACGATAGTTGCAAAACATGATATGTCTACTTTGAATCCCACCCTCATTAACGTTCTTTTTTTTGGGGGTTCTTTGGTGTCGGAAGGAGGAAGATATTTTTTCCCTTGGAGAAAATTGTTCACAAATTCAACCAAAGTTGGTATTCAGGTCATGTTCTCTTGTACTAGATAGTCCAAGGACCATAACAAAGGTGAAGGGGATTCGGAATGAACGTATATTTTTAGCCATCCTTAATAATGAATAATGATGAACATCGCAGTTGGAATCGGGGTACAGTTTTAACAAGTGACCCTGATAATTAACGGTAGTGATAGTATGCCACAATCTACAAATTGCCGATGAAAGTTGATATGAGTGACTGCTGGTGAAGAATTGGGTAATTTTTTTTCGACTATATAGCAATTTGGAGCGATGTACCAGATAAATTTAACCAGTAGGATTTTGCGAGAGACCCACCCAATGCTGGTAGATGTTTCGCTATATAGTCGAAAATAAAATTACCCAATTGGTTGCTATATGTCAAGCAATAAATTTTTGGAGTATGAGAACACTGGTGTACAATAATCTTCACCGAACCCTGCCATAAGGCGAGTCGGTAGAGGGCTGAGAGTCCACTACACCTCATGTAAAAACTATTTACCTGATCACAGTTTACCCGCCCTTGTAATAAGAAATCGGATGCAATTCTAGGCTTTACCTACCATCCAGTAGACGACAAGCTTATTCATTAAATCAAAGTATAAGCAAAATCTCGTACTCCTCGCAACAAAGGAAATACTGGTGAAATAGACTATGATATATCTTGGAGACACCGGTTTGTACTTTACTCATCCCCTCCCAAAAAAAAATCCGACATAACTTGACTTTAGTCGTTTAACAGAGAAACGGATGGATCATCAATAATGACTTAGAGCGGCCAAAAGTATGGAAAATATCAGAAAATAATAATTAAAATTTTTGGTCATAAAAGTAGCTCTGGTTCCTATCGTTCATGTTAATTGAAACGAACTGACAGGAAGAGCAAGAATGGTCATAACCCAGCTGATGTATTGCCAAATGGAACAGTTTTTTCTGTGAAAATCAAAACATTGGTGTCGGATTTGCCGCTCAATACAGCTGACCAACTTTAAAAAAGAATTTAATCCATCATAGCGTAAGTATTACTTCTAATTAAATGCTCACACTCCACCACCTCACCCGAATGGAAAACGGTCACTTCCGGACAAACTTGGCACAGCGATACATTTTTAGTAATGTATAATTGCATGTATATTATCGGGAAATACTGAATATCTTGTCAGCACCTAATGGCTTCAATTAAATCATGTGTTCTATGGTAACCATAATGAGACCAGCAATAAAAATAATGCTAGGTCACGCGGATATCTTGCCGTGTAGAACATAAGCGGGAACGAGCAGTAATGTAATCGAGTAAGCCTCCCTATTATTTTATACATTGGCGTTGTAAGATGAATCGTCAAATCAATTATAGCAGAGTAAAGCAAACATTGACTGTGCTGTTACGACAAAAGCCAGTCATGAATTTGGAAAAAAAAACGTGATGTAGTTAACTGTGCAAGTCGACCCCAAGTGTTTCTCAGCCCACCTGCAAAAGTAGCGCAGCCATACGGATAGCTTTCAAGCGAACGACCAAGTCTAAATGCATCTGAACCAGATCTACTCTACAGCTTCGTCTCATATTCTCCACTTCTGCTGGGACGAAAAAGTGATGTCGGTTGGACTATTTCTTTCCGCTGTATTCAAATTATAAACGGTTAATGAAAAGTGGGTGATCTGCCGTCAATCGGAATATCTGACTGAGTTTGTTCAAACGAGCAGTCTTCAACCCCCCCCCCTTTATTTTTAGAGTTCTTATATTTCTCTGATACTACAAGTACGGGGTAGATCGTGTAAGTCTCCTTCGTCACCCTGCTAGAGTTAACAAGAAGATATTCATAAGGAGACCTTCCGCTTTTCATCGTCATCGTCCACATCCCTGTACACCTTGATGCAATATAAAGGCTAAATGGCACATGTCCTTGTCACCACCCAACTTTGGAAGACTGAACAATGACGTTACCATGGCGCTTAAATTACGCATATTTTGAATGAGCCAAAAAAAACTTATGAAAATATATAGCATGTGCGGGTTATTTCTTGGCTTTGTCATCTGCAAAGCAGGTACGTTTTAGAAAGCAGGGAACAGGTCACTGATATCAAAATGTTGTTTGGACATGCCTAATCAATACTGGGTATAGGAATCCAGAGCACCTTGCCGTATGTTATCCACTGGTTTCCAAGGCCAATAGCAGGGTGGTACCTTGAGTAACAGGCGGTCTGCTCGCCAGGTCTGCAAACCCCCAAAGTCCAGGCCATGGGATGCCATATCCCCCAGATAACCCACAGTATGTCCCAATTGCCACGAACTATCTGGCTTAAAAGTACTTATATTTTCGCTACTAATGGAATATTTCTCAGCACCCCCAAAATATGTTACTTCTATTTGGCCATTGTATCAAGAGGGGGGCTCCCTTGAATTGACAATGCATGCCAGAGTAATCCCAATCAAAGACATTTGTTCCCCCCCTTTAAAGAATGGCAGGTTGTCATCATACTAGATGTATTCAACCTAAGTATCAGTCAATAAGAAAGTTCTTTCACTTAGGAATAAATGAATATTATTTTTTCTTCCCCTTTTTTCCATTGTTACCCCTTGTTAATAGGAACATGTATGTCTTTTTACCTTGCTATCTTCCGTTTTCGTTGAGCTATCCTAATTTAAAAGACATTTACCATGTCCCATTCACCCAATGCCCCATGCCCACTATTACCCCAGTCATAATGCAGTTGCAAATTTGGGTATTTTTTGAAACTCGGCAAAAACCCAACTGAAATCCACCAAACTTTGCAACATGTTTATACAAGAGATTGTCCTTCTTATAACATGGTGCGCCAGTGGTACAACAACTTCAAGACCAGCCATTTGTTGTTTGAAGATGAGCACCACACAGGACATCCTTCCAATGAGACCTATGAATATAAAAGTGACACCATTGAACAACTAGTTAATGAAGACTCATTCATGACCCTGAATGTGCTTGTATGAGAGGTGAAGACTTCCATGAGGGATGTTTGGAATATCCACCACAACCAATTGCATTACCATTCATATCTTAGTACTTGGGTTCCCCCATTCCCTAACTTCAGAGTTGCAGAGTGACCACAAAACCTTTTACCTCAATTTCCTTGACCATTTTCAAGAACCAACCAACTCTCTTGTGAATAATATTGTGACGTGTGATGAAACCTGGGTTTACCATAATAACCCCCAGACTAGCACTGATTGAAAAGTATGGGTGCCAGAACACCAAGATCAGCATAACCCCATCCCTGCTCAGCCACGGTGGACCTTGAAGCCACAAAAAGTTTTACTAAGTGTGTTTTTTAGTAGGACTGGTATTGTTCATACTGTGTTTGGTATTGGTAACACTACAATCAATAGTTCTTACTACATAGGGAATGGGGTCGAACCAATGGTTAAAGAATGGCAGAAAACACATCCAAAGTCACCCACTTCCCAAATCATCCTCCACCAGGATAATGCAAGACCTCATGTTTCCCACTATAGCAAGGCCCATATGGACGAGCTTGGACACCAATTACTTAAAGCACCACCCTACTCTCCTGACCTTGCACCATGTGACTTTTGGTTGTTCCAGCACACCAAGAAAAAGCTGGAAGGTACAGTGTTTGACAATAATAATGAGATTATAGGGGTATGCAATGAAGTCCTTGGTTCCCTCCAACGAAGTGATTTTCACAGATGTTTTGATGAGTGGTTCAAGAGGGTGCATACAGTACTTGACAACGATGTTATTTATTATAAATAAAATCTGGTTCTTACGCAGATCTCAAGAAACTTTTGTGTTAATTGATAATATTCAGAGTTTCCTTAAGAAAAACCAATTCTCAATTTGTGTGATCCCCTTTGTGAGTCACAATGGTTATTGGAAGGAAGGGTCGTTGTTACTGCCAGCGACATCCCCTTCCCACTACTCAGTGTTTGTCTACTCTGCCCATTGGCAAGACGATACCCACCACATCAAAGGAATAGGTGAATTTCCATAAACAAGTCAAACTAATTTAAAATTTGGACTTTTTATTCACACCGTAAATTAAAGTTCATGTCACTCAGTAGTTAAATGCGGAAGAAATTTTCCACAAAGCTATACAATTTATTTAAAATTAAGATACGCTAATCTATTCCAGTCAAATCTATAAATAAACCAATATCAACTACAGATATTAAAGGAGTCAACGAAATATAAAAATTTAGTACACCAATTTCAACTTAAAAAAATCTACAGATATTAACTTGAGGGTATACCCAACATACCAGGATTGGTTGAGCAACTTTCACACACTCTCTCGTATAGCTAGTCAAGACATTGCTTGGGATGCTCACTCCATTCAACGGTGACGGATGGGGATTTACGGTGTTGAGGTAAAGAGAAGGAAAGGGTGTAAATATTAAAACGCCATAATGAAAATCTAGATATCAATTAACCGTAAGTATAACAAAAATGTGTATGAAAAAAAAAGAACACATACTTTTGTTTTGGTTAGGTCACTCTAGGGATAGCGAGTGAAAATTAGTAATCGTTCCGAGGCCTGCTATGGGCACCCACACAATTACGTTTACACAAGGGACACCGCGCCATTTTACGGGTCAACCAAGGATCGACACAAGTGGGGTGGAAAAGGTGACGGCAAGGTAATCGGCGTGCGGTTTCCCCGTCATCGAATTCATCTTGGCAAACCCCGCAAACGGGCGTGCTTTGACTAGAATTAGAGTGTGTAGCGGGAAAATCTTGGGCCAAGTGTTGCAGCCCTAAGGGGGTATTGGGCGAGTGCGGGAAATTGCGACTACCCCCAGTGCTAGTGGGACCCATCGAATTGGTAGAACTAACCGTAGTGGGGTTAAGGAGATTCATCAGCGACTTGCGTTTAGTGGGTTGGCGATTGCCAACGGTGGCCTCTTCCTTTTCTTTGGTGGACCGCAGCTGTTCTTGGCTACTTTTCTTGGACATCATCATGGACATGATCGGTAAAGTGGCAGCCGCTACGTCATCAGATCGAGTATTTTCATCCTGATTTTGTGGATGGGACCCTAGTTCCGAAGTACCCGACTGGTATTTTTCAAAGTTATCACCATAAGGGTCGGGGTAGAGGCTATCGTTAGTAGGGGTCAATGGGTCGTCGTTAGGGGAACTCGAGCTATTATAATCGCCCGTCGATGCCAACCCTTCCACTGTCTTCCGTGATAGACGCGTGTTGGGCCTCATGGTAGAATCGACCTGTTCCACATCACTGCCTTCTTCATCACTGGACGTAATAAAACTTTCCCCGGAGATGAGATATTGCATTATGGCAGCCCGGGTAGCCTGGGGAAATAGGGCATGGTTGCCCTTGGTTACCACCACGGTCGATAAGCGGCGTACTTGGTTGGTACGCATGGGAGGAGCCCGGCGTGATTTACCAGGTTTAGACAGCATGTCTTGGACGAGACGACCCCGGTTACGCTGATTTTCGTTAAACATTTCAATTTTCATGTGCTTGCGACGTCGGTGACGCCGGTAGCAGATTAAGAAAGTTGTCACAGCGATGAGACCCAACACTCCCGGTATGGTAATACCCAACACCAATCCTAAATTCACCCCATTAGCTTTGGCCGCCAAAACGCTATCGTCATGATAATACAGGCGCGCAATATTACGTTGGTAGGCACTTTTCAAGATTTCGTCGGTGTCCATGGTAGTATTATTACCTGTGTTCCCGGAATCAGTGGACTGTCGCCGTTGCCTCGTGTTCTGAGGAATCCGTCGTTCCTGGGTGATATTGGTCGGGGCATCGGACCCTAAATCGGCTATTGGGTCACGGTCAAACTTATGTATACGATCAGCAATAGCCTGGCCCTGCACGTGGGTGAGGAAAAATACTGGAGTTTGCATCTGGGTAGCCCCTGACATGGACAACCTACCGTCGTACTCCTTCGTAGTGGGATATGCCAAAATTGCCTGGAGGTGAGGATGGGCAATGTTGGGCAATAGTATAGAAACGTTCCCCGAGTACAAGGCGGGGAAAAGCATCACATGGTTAGTTTCCTCGATAAGGTCTGGGAACCCATCCTTGTCGTACATAAATATAACGCCCTCCATGGTGTTATTCATATCCCGAACAATGTATGGAAGGAACACTTCGAGATCTTTTCCCACTTCGTTACTTGACACGGTTCTGATAATATCCATGGTATCCGAGTCCAGGTAGACTTCGTCATTGTAGACCGAAACGGTAGCCGCAAATGCTAACGCGCTAAACAGTGTGATGTGGGCCAAGGCCACCAAGACTAAACGCCGCCACAGCATTGCTAAACTGCGTAATAATAATGATTTCGTCGGAAATGGTACCAGTGGCAGCAGTGTACTAGTTACCCTGAAATAAATAAATGAGGCAAAGTGAATACTGGACTGTAGACACACATGTGTGTGGAAGTGCGAGGCTGACCGAAAATGGAAGTAAATAAAAAAGAACTCAGGCAATATACGATAAATATGATACAATTCTAGTAAATATTAAGTAATGGAGGAGGGGGGGATAAAGAGATAATATATCCAGTGATACTCTATCTAATTAACATAGAAAATAGTACAGGGACTCTAAAGAAAAGTAGTTAGGGATTCCAACAGAGAAACCAATACAGCAGTAGGGCAAATATATATTCCACTGTAAAAAAAACGGAAGAAGTGGAGCAAGTCGTATGACAAATCAAGTTAGGGTAGTGGAGAGGGCCGTACAAAAAGGAACACCCACACTGTTCGGCAAAAAACCTGGAATAAAGGAGGGTCGAGTGAGGGCACTATTACCTGTAGAGGGATGATGTGCAAAATGATTACCAATAGGTAAAATAGTTGTTGAGAGGGAAAACCAACACGTCGCTTGCCGGCAATATGAACCAATGTCAGGGTTGTTTGGCTGGACTTGCAAATTAACAATCAGAGCAAAGGGTACACGTTTGCTTTTGGTTGCCTCTATGCAGGTGGAAGTGTGACAAAATATTCGTTACATTAAAAAAAAGAATACACGTAATAGGGAAAGTGTGATGTTCTTGGTGTGGACACTATAAACACTCTCCAGTTGAGAATAGGAAAAATGAAAAAAAAATATTGATAACAACAATAGTAATAACAATGGGACAATTAGAAATCCGGAATTTTTAAAATTTAAATACGAGGCCGTTGTAGGAATCAAGGTAAAGTAAAGTAAGGCAGTAACCACCTGGTGATTATTCAATTTTAACGTTTTGGAACAATAATGGGAAATAATAATAATAATAATAAAAACCTCTGCGTAGGCTTATAAAAAGTAATGCCAAAAGGGAAAGGGCCAGGGTCTTTATGTGTGACCTGAGTGGAGCGAAATCATTGGACCGAATTAGGGCAAGTACCTGGATAAAAGGATTGGTGAGGAAATTCTAAGGATCATCCGACGCTGTCAGGTTTACAAAGGAAGGAAGGATGCGAGATATTCGCAAAGGATGTGCGTAGGGTAGCCGTAAATTGACAGGTTCAAGGGAACCTCTCTTCCCTTTCGAAACCATCATTGGATGGAAAATTACCAATGGTTATACGGGTTAAGTCTGGCAGTATGAGTTTCAAACAAATCAAGGTGTGGCACAGTGTCAACATCCCCCTCCCTGCTTAATGTAACGTCGGAGAAGGTTCCCTGGGAAAGTGATCATGGTAGCATGGTTGGATAAAATGATACTAACCAAAGAACCCTGGTACAATCCTTTCTTTTAATAGGTTAAGTATTCAGCCATTGGATGGGTCGTGTGTGATAACAAATACGTAAATAAAACCTGACTATTATTCGTGGGCACAGTATATGACACATTGACCACAATCTATTCGTTTTTTTTCTTTCGTTTGTATCAAGGTCAGTATGGTTAAACATGGGTAATTAGAGTGCACGAAAAAAAAATTAAATTTCGGGGCATTACAATTATCAATCAAGGTTACCCCAATTCGTGGGCGTTTTTTTTTGTTTCTAAAGTCATTTATTATCACCTTAGATGCCAGTATTAAAATGTGACATTCCTCGCTGGCGAAAATGATAAGCGATATAAAACCGTTACGGGTGAATTTACCGGGTATTGTAATTAATTTACAGTATATTCCGCTCCATGTTCTTTTTTGTTTGCTTTCATCTACCGTTTTTTTGTGTTACAGGTGTCCGAGTTTGCGGCGCTCTTAATGAAAAATAAACGGGGGTGTAGCCACATACTTTCTCATGGCAACGAAATAGGCACATAAGCTGAGGAATATATGTTTAGCGCAAATTTCGAATACTTAACCCATGTCTTGGTTAGCAAGGAAACGGCCTTTTAGCGGATTGTATTATCTAGGAATTACGCCAAGTACCGATATGCTTACAATTCTAAGAAATGCTTGTTTTATCCTGGAGTATGTAATTCGAAATGTCGGATGGACCTACCTGATAAGATCTGGTATATCAAACGTGCAGAGTGATAGTATGACTAAAGTCGTCCCTCAACTAACCTTTACAACCAGACCCATACTGAATAAGAAACACAGTTCATACAGTAAGCCAAGCATCATTATAAACAATGCGACTGTAAAAAAAAAAAAAGAATGGCCCTGAGGGAGGGTCAGTGAGCAATGAATGATCAGACTGGGGAACGATTGACCTCGACAAGGTCAGCAGTATAGTACATCCTCCACCCTATAATTACTTTGGGTAATTTTCCCTACGTTTATTTGCAGGGATGGGTCCTGATTCTCCACCGAGTGAAGAGTGATGGGATGGACCACAAAAGACGAATCCCTCCTTAGTATTCTCCATATTCTCATGGGTAACTTCCCATGGCAATCAAATTGGCGCTAATTGGGTCACTCGTCCACAGGGCTCCACATCCAGCATATATTACTTTTATATTGAGCAATAGTGTTTGATATTAGAACAAAGTAAAACGCGAAATCAACAGTGGGGAGATGGTAAATTACAATCTGAAACATGTTCATCCAATACTTTTCGAATGAATGACGTGACAGGAAATCCTCTTCACCGAATAAAATAGTAAAATAAACAGAAATATGACATTCTGTGTAGTGGTCATTATTTTTTAAAGCGATTTATCAAAGCCCTTATGCGTCGAATCGTTACCCGATATTCTAACAAATAGCCCTATCTCAATTTTATAATTCACAAACAAACGGGAGGTGAGAAGGTACGGGAGGATATGTGAGATAGTACCACATAGTTAGAACCTTATGCATTAGACTCGTTGAACTTTGCTTGTTTTGGTTGTATTTTAAATGACAAAGGCTGCCACTTTACGTCTCCCATGAGCATGAGGTTAATGGACACTTTCCAAAAGGATTATGGTATCAGGCAGGCGAAAATCCTGACGTACTACGTTATGGTCAGGACATGCCAATAAAAATGATGACAGTTCCACCCATGTTTATTTTGCATGCTCCCCCCCCCACACACACACACACGCAAAGGTACCCGCGAACCTATATCACCCTTGTTTTTTCCATATATAAACCAGGGTTTGTTGTGCAAGGGATAATAACGGTAAGCTTACCTGTATTTACACGATTCGACGTGATACCGTATCATTGTTTTACGCTAGTGTATCACCATGTCTTCAGTCTTGTTGACTGGCAAATGACAAGGGGGGCATGTCCAACCCCGACATGGGTAGGGTGAACTTTGATCCAGTTAGGTATACTTTTGCGGTGGTTCAACATTCCACCGGTTTTAATTCACCCAGTATCACCGAATGGGTAGACTTGTCAAGCTATTCCAAGAGCAGCATACCATTACAATTTATCTGAGAACCTTGCATCCATGAAATTAATATCTAGGTTTATAATACAATAAAAAAATAGTCGCGGCAGATTACATATAAAATTAATTCACGCTCTTGAGTGCGAGAAAGGTGTAAAAGTCCAAAAAAAATGCGGATTAAGCGTTTCCTCTAGGTGCACACATCGTGTCCGCTATAGCAGCACAGTAATGATTGAGATGTTGAAAAAAAATCAAAAATATATAATAATAGCTGGCGAAAGGATGGTGAGTGAGAACGGTCTAAAAATGATAAATGGGCAAGAATCGGATAAAGCTAAATACCTGGAATGTGAAGGTATGATAAATAAATGACGTCAATCGGAGGATTATGTGTCGACCTCTAGAGTGATGAAATGAATTAAAGCGATGACATAATTATACCCGGTCAAGAAAGGAAAAACCGATGTGAGGGAAGGGGTACTCATTTCGACTGGAAGTGAGTAAGAGTATCTCCCTCTCACCACAGAATGGCCTAGATTGAGATTTGTCGAAATAAGTTAGAGGTTGCTAAAGTCAGCTTTACACATGGGACAAACTGGCGGATGTTTAAACCGAACACGGCTAGTTCCAGTAGCCTCTTCGGGTTCCATACAAGCCGCGGCAAGCCACGGATCAATACAGTCGATGTGGAAAACATGACGACAGGGTAATTGCCGTACTCGTTGGTCAAGATCAAACACGTCCAAGCAGATACTGCACAGAATCTCGTCATCTTCTTCGCGTGACTGTTTCAACACTTCATCCGATTTGTCAAAAAGAGTGTTAGCCAGGGATGTCTGCTTCTTGGTATCAGGTTTCCCATCCACTGTGGTAAGGGAGTCAGTCAACTGGAATAGTTGGAGCCCTAGGGAGGCCGGCGAGTGACTCAGGTTAGGGTCTGATAACGAGCCTATTGGAGCCATAATCGTGGCTACACTACCGTGACCATCTTCAGTAGCACTTTCCACGTGGGACAGTCCGGCATCACTGGGTGATGTTGATGATGGAGTCGAGACCCATTCCGTGCCCGAAGAGGACCCTGTAGCTATAGGAGTGGCAGGAACCACCGGCAACGGAGACCGGTCCTGTCGCTCCACAAAAACCAGACTAGGGTCGCCAAACCGTGAGCTACGCAGATACCATGACCTAGCCCGGCGAGGCGGAGATCCCGGAGGTAAGGTACCAGGCATACTCTGCTGGGTCGCTTGTGGGGAAGTCTGTTGAAGGGGCATGGCCAGTTTGGCCAGACCCAGCGAATTGCGCTGGGGTTGTGGCGCGGGGGACAGTTGACTCCAAGCCAAGCCAAACAACAGACTGACGGTGTTTTTATCGATCACAAACTCGGGGAATTGGGTCGGATCGAACCGCAATGGACGACTGGGTGGCGTCGGTGGTCGGTTCACCGGAGGTGAAGTTATAGGAACATGACGGAGGGAACGATTATCAGCGTGCAAAGGAATGTCACTCTCGTCCATGTTCCCTTGATTAAGCGAGGTAACAGAGGAATGTGGGGACACGTTCGGATAATAGTTGTAACGGGCCACCCCTGTAGGGTGGAGGGGCTGTTCAATCACGTGGGATGGGGCCATATTAGGGTCTAAATGGGGCAAAAAAATTGACGGTGCTTGCTCATCTGACGAGGAAGATGAACGACTACTAGTAATTTCATTTTGAGGGGATTCAAAAGGGTTGGTGAGTGGCAGACTTGTGTTGGTCCCTGCAAAGGCTGCCGTAGTTTCCCGAGACTCCGACGCACGTTGCTGCTCGGCTGGACCATCTGACAAAGTCAAACTCTCTTGACTGGGCTGTTGCTCCAGCCGATTCCGCTGTATCCGTCGTCGGAAACAACAACGATAACATATGCAGGCGCCACACAGCATGAGAAGAAAGGACACCCCCGATACTACCGCAACGATAACAATGGTCATGTTCGAGTTGTGCTTCTCACTTTCCTTGACTTTTTTATAGATTTTTTTAGTAGCGTCTTCGGGAGTTAACGGACTGGTGAGTGGGTAATCGCCAAGTTGCACATCCAATTTCAGCCTGGGATGTTCTGAATAGTTAGCTGGGACAAACCGTTCGGGATTTGGCGAGGTTTGGAAAACCAAATTAGAGAGGAGACTCCCGTGCCCATAGGGCATGACAAAGAGATCGATAGTGGTATCTATAAAGGCTTTACGTGCACTGGAAGCAAAGAGGAGATTGGTCGGAGTCCAGCGTGTGCTCTGGCCCCACGGGTATAGAATTACACCCTGGACGTTACGAGAATTGTAAAAATCCAGTCGAGATTGCATGGTGTCCACAGGGATGCAGTCGTAATGTGGAGGAGGGTCGGACGTAGAGATGGCGGAACTAGAGGGCGGTAAAACACAGATGATACCCATCAACGGCAACAACCGAAATTCATCCATAGTGTTCCTTTTCGCCATGGTGCCCATGTCCACGATAAGAGCCTCGTTGGGGGGAGTAGCTAATTCTACAGAGACGTAATTTTGGGAGTTGTGGGGTACCCAGGATATGTTCATAGGCATTAAACGATCCTCTTGCACAATGACCGGGTCAGCATAGTGCAACGGGAACTGCTCCACATTAATGACTTCATCCTTAGGAAACGACGTCACCTGAGCCTTGATTAACGTTGGGAAGGCCAAAATGCGACGGTAGTAAAAGATGTGTGGACCATCCGTAGGATCCGCAGGGTATGAAGGAATTTTCTCATTATAGTCATCCGCCCGCTTGGGAAGATAACTTTTACACTGAACGGAGGACGAGCAAAGTAAGAGCAAAAGGCACGCTATTCGGAAACACACCGTCCACTCCCAGGGTTCCGTGGCGTATCTTGGTAAGCCCCTATGAACGGACGGCTGGAAAAGCACACCAGAAGTGCTCAACCACGGCATGAACCCAAGCAGGTACAACAACAAAGATACAAAGGGACCTGTCTTGACTGTACAAGCCTAACAAGGTATAATCAATAGGATGGGATAGTGAAAAAGCATTGCTGGTCTTCAAATGAAGCAAGTATAGTTAACTTGATAAACGCTGGAGATAGCAAGCTACCCTGGTGAAATGACAAGAAGTGTGCAAAAAAAAAGAAGAAGAAGAGCGGGAATGGGTTGGAAAACTAACAATATCGGAGTCAAGGTGGTATCGGAGATTATTATTATTATTATTGCTACTCTATCCAAGCTTGTGACGAGGGTGGAAGGTTAGAGGAAAGTAATGGGGTTATGATTACAAAGACTACGAATACTTTCTTGGAGGAAAAGGGTTAACATGTAAAAAGAATAAAACTAAAAGCGAGGAAGCACTCACCCTCGCAACACGGAACCAACACTGGTTATTGCAGGTAGAGGGTGTGCTATAAAAAACAACCAACCCCTTCCTTTGCATATGGCATGCCCCTCACTTCCCATTATTACACTTTAGTCCTCTCTTGCCTTGACTGATAAAACTGTCCGTTTACAGATCCCAATCTTTATTATTTAAAAGTAAAACCTGGTGGCGGTCCCTCTATTGATATTAATTGGTTGACTTATTTTTTTTTCTCCCAATATCGATATTTTTTTTTGGTAAATCAGTTTATGAGAGGTAGTGATGGGAATTTCTTTTTTGATGCCAGTTAACTCCCTCCCCTTTGAGTGATTACGATGACGATGAAAAATATGGGTGATTTTTTTCCGACTATATGGGTGATATTTTTTCGACTATATAGAGAAAAATCCGCCGAAATTGAATGGGTCTCTCAAAAAATGCTATTGGT
>JAOPJG010000254.1:0-31797 GCA_027478255.1 Dispira simplex | reverse complement strand
TGATCTCCGACACAGAGATCATTGGAATTTAGCAAGTAGAGCCCGGAATAGCGTTATGAGATTCACTGGTATGGTAACTGTCAATTGTCTAACATTTCCTGATCTTGACGTGCTATTTTATTTTCGCTTATGTGATTCGCTTTACCTGATCGGTGTGCATTTGTAACACCCTCTCCCCCATCCTACTATGGCACACCCACTACCCGCCCTGGTGGACCTACCAACTTGGTCGCGACTTCCGCATAACTCCGCTAATTTGGTGTGACGACGGTACAGCTTATGCTCTCTGAGCAGCGCGAAGAAGAGCGGCGCCGACGGGAGAGGGCTCCCGAGCGGCGGCGTCGCATAATAGACTACCAAGTAGCCCCTCGCTAGGTAGTTTTTTCCGTTTCGTTTTTTTGTTTTTTTTTTTTAGTTCTAGTTTTAGTTTTAGTGTTTAGTTTTCATTAATATATACGTTAAAATTTTCTTTTGCAAACACACATTGGTAATCATTTAATTAATATTGCAATTTTCACAACTTCAACGTAAATGGTTTCGGCCATGGATAATATTTTTTCCACTTTAAACAACATAGCATGCAGAATGGTTTGGATAGTTATCGGCTACTTTTCCGATGGACCTCATTATTATAAAGGATCAACAATTTTCTACAACCCGGTTTTCTGTTTCTTGGAACTTGAAAAGATAAGATGTACACATAAATAAAGTGGAAGTACTGCCGTCTGAAGGTATGTACTTGGTAATCAGTAGAACACATTAAAGTGCTGACAATGGGAAACTTAGTGATGTCGCTAATCACTACAGTAATAATAACAATAACAAACTAACCAAAAAATAATGATACCCATTATGCTATGGCATGGGGATCACTCCACGGTGTACAAGTGAACAAGATTTCTCCACCGACGCCCCCAGCTTCCTCGCTCCCCCCACACTAACCCGGTGATCTGGACCTGGACTACGCTATCCGTGACCTGGATTGCCGTATAACATATGCTTCCAACTTTTTCCGAGCCCAAAACCGTTCTATTCACGTTCTGGGTCGCTACGTTATTGCGTTCAAGGTTTACGTTATGGAGTATGCCAAAAAGAATATAATTAATGATTACACGCGTTCGTATTGCGATATCTCCTCCAAGGTATATTCGGTTTAAATACAGAATAAATTACATAATGAACTTTATACTTAACACAATAACATGGGAGAGAAAAGATTGTCAAGATTTGGACAAACTAGACCTTTAACAAACTAAGGATAAATGGTATACCTATGCATTATGGCAAGTATAAGATAAGGTGGGTGATGTATATAAACGCTAAACTACAAACTAGATACTAAACGAGTGAATATATTATCAGTGTGTGAGTTTTATACCAGTGAATGATCTGAAACTGGGTCTTATCCACGTGATATATACAGAGGAAGGAGACGAAGAAACACCGAATCTTAACATTGGATTTGTAACAAAGTGAAGTGGTATTCGTATTGACTGCTCGCCGCATTCTTGACACAACTTGCTATAAATATATACCACTTTTAAGGTAGCCCATACCAGATGATACTTCTATTGGTGCATTTTACAGAAAAACTAGGGAGACTCATCTTACCGATTTCGTTTGCTAGTGATAATGTAGATACGGTTGGGGCCGGTGATTAACTTTATATTTTATCATTATAACGACACCACTCACACGGGATTAGAAAGGCTGAGTATTTTAGATACATAATTCTGGCATGTTTTCCTTGTGGGGTTTGGAAGGCCAACAAGCAATACGAATGGTTGCCCTCACCTGCTGCTAGCTCAAAGATTTTTATTAGTCCATGTTGGTCCTGTGATTCGTAAGGCCAAACCCATAATGTATGTGTATCAATTCCACTCTCCTCTCATTTCTCTCTCTCTCCCACTTCATCCAGTACACTGCCTCCTTGTCGCGCATACAGACTACCAAAGGTGTTTGTGGCTATTATAACAACTTTATCGTCCGTCGTCCTTTTCGTCTACTTTATTTCACTCCTCTACTTCTTTCCTTTATAGTACTTTTGTCATTCGTTATTATCCCACCAGAATTGGTATTACTGTCGTTCATCCCTCTTTCCTTTCCTTTCCTTGTACATCGTTCAAATAACAAGCCACCATGGCACAACCACCGTTGCCGTCCATTGCGGAACTAGAAGCCCTCTGTAGTAATCTGTACAATGCTGTAAATGTGACCGAACGGACGGCATCGGAAGAGAAACTGCAGTATTACTTCCCCACTTTCACAGCGCGTGGACCTACGACCAAAGGCGATAACCTCTTTGACTCCAACGCCACCAGTACCACCGAAGAGTTGGCCATGGTGGGCTTCGACCACTTGGTACCCCCCGCTACCAATACTGTCAGTGATTTGCAAAAGTTTTTTGACCAACGCCCGCATGGTTTCCAAAGCGTTGATAAAGTGACTGGTCACAGTACCACTGAACCGAACCTCGTGGTGACGTGCGACCCAGCGGTAGCCACGCCCGTAGCGGCTACAGAGCGTTTGTTTAACCTGCTCTCCGTTGCGTCGTCACCTTATGCCCATATCTTTGCCATTAGTCAACTCCGCACCCTCTTTCGACAGTATTTTACGGGGTTTACATTGGATGAAAAATCTCAGGCTCGTTTGTTTTTATTAGAATTCTTGGCCCGTGATCCCCAACGACCTCCTTTTATTACAAAGGTCGCTGCCCAAGTGTTGGCCCTCGTGACCAAAGTGGCCTGGTTCGACGCTGCCACGTTTAGAACGGTTACCAGCGATATGGAAAAGTGGGCCGAACGGGGTATTCCGCATTACACGTTGGCACTGCAGTGTCTTATTGTCTTGGTGGAAGAAACCAACCGGGAATCCGCTACCCGATATTCGGCTAAGGAACGTAAAATGGCGGTTAGTTTTCGTGACACGCAACTCCTCAAAATCTTCCAGTTGGCCTACAAATCCCTGAGATTTGTGATCGGCGAATCCCCTGGCCCACTGGATAAGAGTGCCTACCGTTTTCTGGAACTCACTTTGGAACTTATCCAAACTTGCTTACGGTTCGACTTTGTCGGGTTAGCTCCGGACGAATCCTCAGATGACACTACGGCACTACAAATACCCATGGCGTGGAAAGTGGTCATCCACGAACCCACTTTCCTAGACATCTTTTTCACGGCTTATCCGAAAGTGGAACCTCCGTTATCGGCCACCATTCTGGACTGTTTGGGGTCGCTGGCCTCGATCCGTCGCTCTTTCTTCACCGAACCTCCCAGAACCACCTATTTGAAAACATTGCTAGTTGGTCTGTTGGACATTATGACTTTGGGCCAAGGCTTGGGTGACGCGGACAATTACCTAGCCCTGTGTCGACTATTGGCTCGTTTCCGCAGTGTATACACCTTTTCCGATGTGGAAGATGTCGAGCAATTTATCCCCTTTATGGAACGTACCACCCAATTGGGAATGGAGGGATTGGCCAAACCGTCCTATGCCCCACTCAGCGTTACCTCCATTCTATCCTTTTGGAGTAAAGTGTGCACTACCCGTTCCCGGGATGAGGCGCTGTTGAAACAATTCAAGAGTTCCGCCCACCGTCTGCTCAATAGCTATCTTGCTGGGATATTAAGCGCTGTACCCGATTACGTGGAAGACCCTTCGGAGAATCCTCTGCGGGAGGAAGACTCGGTTACCGAAAACTTGAGCTTAGTGGCCGATATCGCCCGCTTTGACTATATCCAATCGGTAGACCTGGTGTTACAGCACTATCAACCATTATTAACCCAGTACCGACAGCTTCTGGAGCAGGGTAATCGACCGGGGGCCGTGTTCAATAGCACCTCGGCCAATGTACCTTATAACGTCCACGACCTTCGCATAGTGGAAGAAAAATTGGCTTGGTTGGTGTACGTAGTATCGGCGTTGGTAGGCGGCCGGGTACCTTACCAAAGTACGGAAGAGGACGACGCCCGGGACGGGGAAGTGACAGCCCACATGTTCCAACTGGTGCCGATGTTGGAAGAACGTATTCGTCAATTGGACACAACACACGCCGAGACCATTGCCGCAGGGCTACAATTTCTATTCCGACAGTTTCGAACGACCTATATCAGTGACCAATCTTATGGTGTACCAAAGGCCTTTGGTCAGTTGGGCCGCATACTGGGCTTGGAGAACAAAGAACAGATTATGGGTTTTATTTTACAGACCATCATTCGTACTTTGGAGCTGTTCCCGCCCAACTCCCCATTGGTGACCAAAGCCGTGGGGACCCTGAATGAGTTTACCCTGGGGTACAGTTCCCTCAGGCTGCTAGCCAACTTGGACACGGCCCATTCGTTACTTCGTAACCACGCGTCTAGCACATTTGCCTTTTTACAAACCGTCGATTACCCCAAAAACCAACTGATCTATTACAACGCCCTGGCCAAGCTATTGTTTGTAGAAGACGCTGCCGAGGGTCATTTCCAGGAGTTCATTGCCCCCTGGAACACGGTTTTGGAAGAGATTTGTCATTTGGACGAGCACCATTTCGCCCAGGACCCGGGGGTCAAGGTCGCGCTACACCGTTTGTTTTACCATTTGCGTGGGTTGCTCTTCTCCATTCAGAGCCGCAAGAATTTGATGTTCTTCTTTGACTGGATATACCCGCTTAAACTTAAACTGGTGGAACGCGCGGTGCGCACTTGGCCTGGGGATCCTATCCAGGTGACGGCGTTGAAATTTTGGCTCGAGTTTGTGTACAACCGTTCGCAGCGGCTCAATTTTGATGTGAGTTCGGCCTACGGGGTACTCATCTTCCGGGAAACCAGTCGACTTTTGCAAACCTATTACCAATCTATCGCGGGTAAGCTCACTCAAGTGGCCAACTCTCCTACGGTGGAAGGGGTAGACAAGTATAAACGGTTGTACAAAGGGGTGATGGTGAGCATCGACATCCTCTCCCGTTCCCTATCGGGTCGTTATATTGCGTTTGGAGTGTTTGCCCTGTACAAGGATGATTCCTTAGAAAAGGCCGTACGAACCTGTTTGGAATTTATCGTTACTATTCCCAACTGTGACGTGCTCGCCTATCCCAAACTTACCCGGGCCGTCTACTCATTTTTCGAAAACCTCACCGACGAACGTACCTTGCCATTGATTACCCTGAACCAAACGTCCTACTTGATACTGATGCGGTTGGTGGTTCAGGGCCTGTACAGCACCAATGTGGGTACGGTAAACATGTCGTGTAATATCCTTGACAACCTTTGCCAATTCATCGGTCAGCAAAACCAACGAGCCACGTCGGCCTCGTTTCTGTCGTCCCCCATTCGTACCGATACGAGCCTCGGTTTGACTCCACCGGATGGAAACAGCTTAGGGAAGTCCCCCGGACAGAGCCTGGACTTTGCCAACCTCCCCATGAGTCCCCCGGTACCACTTTCCCTGGCCATGGGTGGTACGTGGAATCCACCCCAACAACAACACAGTGTAATGATTGGCTACCGTATGTATCCGAATGTAATGCCCTTTATGTTGATCGCAGTGATTAATACTTTACTGTTTGAAGTCCGACCCAACCAGTGGTCACTTTCCCGAGCTCTGTTTGGACTGGTCAATTTGCAAAAGCAAGAGTTTGTCCAGTATATCGAATTCGTGGTTCAGTATCAAACTCCCGATAAGCAAGAGGTGCTCGTCAAGGAATTCCGCGAGTTATTCGACGCCGTCGGTCCGCGGATTAGTTCCACCTATTGCGACCGGTTTTGCAAAAAGATGACCGAGGTCTGTAAAGCCCTTACGGTGTCCAATGTGGTTCTCATCCCACCCGCCAGTGCTCCACCTCAGAATTCCGTTACCGCCTCCGTTACGCCTTTTACTGGGCAGGGTGTGTTTTCTATGGAGTCGACGGAGATGGCCCTGTAACAACAGTCTTTTCCTATGACGAATTTGATTGCACTGTGAGTATCCCTTATTTTCCATTACTGTCAATGGTTGTGGCTGTGGTTGTGGTTGTGGTTGCTAACATTGAAAGAATGTAATGAATGGCTTTGGGTAAAGACCGTAATTTAACATATGAACAGGGTGTACGGATATTTATATATTTTTCAGATTTTTTTTTAATAAACGATGATTGTGAAAAGTCCAACAAAATGAGAAATAAAAGGAAAAGTACTGGTACGCCCTCTTTATAGGGTAATTCCCGAGAACACTGGTATTTCTCTGCCTTGATTTACGCGAAATCTTGCATCATGTTGCGCTATCCATAACGAAATACTATTAAGTTGGGATTATGAAAGAAGTGAATTTGTACTGTAGGTAGTAAATAGAGCGAATTTAAAAGATTGAAAATTTGAGCCACCTTTTTTTTTTTTTGCCAACTGCAAGCCCGAGTAAAATTATGCTAATTGATTTTTTTTCTGAACAAGTGCTCCGTCGTTTACCTATCATTGCTTCACGTCCTTCACCCATTATTTTAAAAAAGAAAATCGCGTTAAGCATTCCTACACAGGGTTTTTTTTCCATTAATCCACCATTATCTATTAAAACTCACATTTTTATATTCACGATTATCACTATCCGAGTAACGAGTTTGCCTAGCCCCTTGTTTTATAGATTTTTAAAAACGGGCTCGTAATTTTTAATTATTTGATAAAAAAAAAGCCATGGGCCTACTTTCAAAGACCAAAAGATCCCGGGAAAAGACCATCCGGGATCCAATCCCCGTAGCTTGGGCCATGAAACAATGGACTACGTTGCTCGACCACACCGCCAGCTGTACTGCCGACATGGAAACCACGTCCGATCTGGTCCAGTGGATCGTTTACACCAAACCCCTCCGTGCGTTTATCGAATCAACGCATGGTACTTGGGATCAACAAAGTCATTGGTTAAAGCAACTGGATAGCCAACTACGACGGGACCAACAGCGTTGGAATTCCCAACTTAACCAGACTTTACCACGAGCCTACCTACATTGGCTTCGGGAGGGATTGGTGCCCGTTATTGTACAGGCGTTTTTTCTGGCAGGTGAGATACCCCAGCGAAGATTATGTATTGCTATACTCCAAACTTGCCAGCATTTATTTGTCGGATTGGACAACCGCGTGTCAAGCGTAGAATCCCGGACAGTAGACCCGAAAGCAGGGGAAGCGACGAAATCTGAGGAAATGTCCGGTTGCGTCCGGGTCCTGTCGGATGAGTTGGTGATCTTTCTTGGTATGGGTAACGCCCAGGAAAACAGTAACTTAATCGACCCAATCTACTTGGGAGAATCAGTCCAACTATACAGTAACATACCGCTGGCCCACCGAGCGGACGCCGTCCAAATGTTATGCGAATTTCCCCTAGGTAAATCCGTAGTCGTTCGTTGGTTTTCGGAGATAATAGCCATATTTTCCTTTCAGGCTTACCGCGAAACTCTCTCGCTTTTGGGTCGTCCTCTACCGCAATTACCCGGTACTGGGGAAAACCAGGCGTCAGAGTTACCTATCACCTCGTCCATGAGTCGCGCGGAACAACTGGAAGCTTTGAAAAAAGTACTACGCACCTTCCAGACTCTTTTGGCATTGCCAGAGAATGCCGACCAGGCGTGTAGACTAAATCGTACTTCACTCTTCCTAACTTCTGAGCAGGAGGAATCCTTACGTATCCACGCCATGGCTCAGCTAGATGTCCACCAGAGTCAAGGATTTGCCGCTGCGTTTATGAATCCGGCATCACCATCTGCTTTTAACACACAAATGCTACTGGCCTGGCTCACTGGATATTGGGTAGAACACGGTTCCATGTTTACCTCGGGGGTGACCATGGGGGCAGGTATGGTTTCCGGATTGTTAGTCCGATTCACCCCGTCAGACCCCAGTGAGGATAACCAAGTGACATTCAGGAAAGTACGTGAATGTTTGGTCGGTTGGATACAACAAGCCCACAGTGATTTAATACGTCGACCGGGTGACCCCGCCGTTTGGTTACCCAGCATGTGTATTATCCGGGGTTGTTTGGTGTACCTGCATCGTGATCAACTACTGACACCGGTGCCTCCCCTTGATCCTCTGATCGATAAACCCCAGCCACTTTTATCGTTTATCTTTACCTATTTATGCGATGTGTGTGACCGTTGCCAGGATTTCCAACACCGAGTGCTGATCTTTGAAACTCTGGTGAGTTGGGTGAGCCGACTCAAGTCTAGTTTACAACAATTGCCTAGTGATGGTGATATTGCTTTCCCAACGACTACCCCAGATGACTCCAATAGCTTGTACGTAGCGACCCAACAGCTACTGAAACTTGCTACGGACCCATCCACTACTGAAACTCTCTTATGTTACGTATGGAATCACTGGGATGACCCTGTGGATGCCATTCAACATAAAGTGCGGGCCCTATTCGAAGGGATCATGGATATCGGAGAACAATATCTAATTCCGACTGTTAACGAGGATGCACCGTGTGACAACCCGTTTACCCATCAACTACTACAACGTATCATAAGTCTTGGGTGGCAGCAAAAAGTTAAATATTCCTTACTGGCTCTGGTGGCCACTCGCACCGGTACCCTGGCCTTATTCGACGCTGACGGTTCATTATTAGACAGTTCCCTGGTCCATATCCACGACCCAATGATACGACCTCGGGTGACAGAGTTACATTTGACACTGTTAAAGCAAGGGCAGTCGGAATTATCCAGCAGCACCAAGTCGTCGAGGGTGCGCACCAACTGGACTGCACTTTGGGTTCATGCTTATTACCGAGCGCTTACTTCACCCAATTCAGTCACCCGTAAAAATACCGCCACGTTGGTCCTACCGACTTTGCTTGGTTTGTTTCCTGAAACACTGGACGCTCTCGTGGCTCATTTACAAGGTAAGCCCACTGCCCATCCCAATACAATTGAGGAAAACGACTCGGAAGGTACATCCACCCTAGTAGGCGAAACTGGAACCCGTTTGCACGGATTACTGGCATTGTACAAGACCGCTAAAACCCTCGACCTAATTCCGGCAACGGTGGATGGCCCAGGTGAATCCGACCACAAACAACGTCAGGGTTTGTCAATTCTACCGCGAGATCAACTCTTAGCAGCCTTACACCATGCCGACCGTGACGTTCGATTGGACCTTTTGGGCATTTTGTGCGAAGCGCGCAAGTCCACCCAGGAAATCACCGGACAGGAACTTTACTGGTTAAAAGCGTTTATCAGCGCTAACTTACAGTGCCCCTACCCGGACTTTCGGCAGAAATTTACCGCAGCTATTAACAAATTACTCATCCGCCTGCGTGGCAATTGCTACATGTGGGAACGTGAACGTTTGCATAAATTACGGTGGTTGGCCAAGTTAATGGAACGGTTTGGTATCGGAGGAGGTATTAAGCCCGACTCATTCACTTCGCTCACCACCCACAGTCCGGTGTTTACTCAACTACAACGATTGGTGACTGATCCGCACACCCTTGCCCACGTTACTGATACTAGCAAAGACTCGGCGAATACCCTGGCAACGATACTGCCCACTTTGCAACAGTGGCGAGAATTAGAACGCAAGATTGCGATGGTCCGAAAGTTTCTAGAATGGTTAATCGAGCTCTGTCTCAGTAGCATGTACCCCAGTAGTTCCTTTCCACGTCTCACGGTAGGGTTAAAACTCTACATCTTATTGTTCGAGATTTTTGGTGTAGATCGTACCCCACCTCCCGATGGTTACGTGGCTGAAGCGTCAGCTGGCCATGGTGTACCCAATTTTCCCTTTCGATTACCCCTGGTTTCCCCCCAAGCTTACGAGTTATTGTGGCATACATTGTCCACTTCTTACGAGGAAAACCGTTTAAACGCCTTCCGAATCCTTGCCAATTATTTCCCCATGCCTTTGAGCGAGGCTACCGACCTTTCCTCGCCGGAAGAGAATGTCATTGCTAACTATGTTCGTCAAGCGTGTAGTCAGCTCACGAGCAGTCGGGCCGATGACACGGAGACGGGTGCATTGTCCTTGCGTTTGATCTTTTCCAAATGTATTCGCCACCAAACGTCGATCGCCACCGTGAATAGGTGGTTTCCCGAGGTACCCTGTCCTGGTGAGGTCGCTCCTTTGTTACCGGATGTTTCCGCAGAGTGCAACGTCCCAGGGGCCCGCTTTGTTGAGCATTTGGTGACCCTGGCTCAGACTTATTGTCACATAGCAGAAACGAATTTATTGCAAGCGGCCAGTCATTTTCCCATCCATGGGGTACTAGTCGCCTTGCGCATGCTGTTAGAAGAGTGTGATTTTGCCAAACATGCCCAACGTGATCCTGACGATTGGTTTAAAGAGGTCCCCGCCTGGCGTAAGGTGATTCGAAAACTATTGACAGTAATCGACCGCGTGGCCCGGGTAGTTATGGAAATATTGTCGAACGCGTCGCCTGAGGGGAATTTACCGGCTTCGTTCGATGAAGTGGGTAAAACTCTGGACGAATTGGTGGGCGCTGTCACCCAGAAAGATCCTACCTTGGTGGAAATTGGCCCAAAACACCAGGTCATCCTTAGTTATTGTTGGCGGGCGATCAAGGAAGCCAGCGCGTTACTCAGTACCGTCATTGTGGTGGTCCCTGCTCCGGACACGACATTTATTGCCATCTGGACTCGGAACCACCCCATGCCGCCGGGACGTTCCGTTGATGAGTTGTGGATGCTGGATATCCCGACCGTGGTGTACTACGCGGATGTCTTGCGGGATTGGTTGTTGGCCATTCGACATAGTGGAGCGTTTTCAGCGGTACATCCGGCTTTCGCCCTGGTGTGTAAACGGTTTCTGACGTCGGGTCATACCTTGGTATCCCAGGTGCCTACTCGGTGGCTGGACGAATGTCTGACGGCTATTGTAACACGAACGGTGTCGGTAACCCGGCGTAGTGCCGGTCTGCCATTATGTATTGTCAGTATCGTAGGCGCGGAACCTAGTCAAACCCACCAACTGTTGGAATCCACGGCGGAATGGTTGTTTAACCTAGCCTTTCGACCGGTGGGTCAGTTGCCGACGGTGGACAACACACGTGCTGAATCTATAAATGAACAGTCCGATATACCCCAGGTACACGCTTTCAACATACTCCGTAAACTGTTTGCCGATACTACTCTCAATTTAGCTATGTTGTCGTATGTGCAACGCGGGTTCGAACTGGCCGTATTCGGGTTTACTTCCGAAGCCTGGGCTATTCGTAATTGTGCGGTGATGCTTTTCTCGTCGTTGCTCAACAAAACCTTTGGCATGAAATCGGTACGCACCCTAGGCGATGCGGATACCATCGACACATGGGAATCGGCCTCAATGGTATCAGGAACCGATGTGACCTACGGGGAACTGGACATTCAATCATCAGGATGTCACTCTTTAACCAACCCTTTGGCTTCCGCAAACGGGAATTCCAGTCAGCAATTGACAGGTCGTGAGTTTTTCAATCGGTTTCCCCGACTGTACCCTTTCCTTTATCAAGAATTGAAGAATGCCACAGAGTCACTGATTAAAGTTCAATCATTGAAGCAGCCGACGGGACCCCCCACCCTTCATCCCGCCCTTTTCCCTATCCTACTGCTCTTGTCACACTTGCAAACGTCAGTGATGCAAGTCACGCCCGAATCCACTGTATACGACTTACAAAAATTCATTGCCTTGGTGGAGGCCTGTAGTGGCAGTCCGGTATATAAAATTCGGGAGATGGCCGCCCGTGCCTTGGTGGCTTTGGTCCCTTCTACTGAGTTAGTGCACTATACATACGAACGCTGCTGTGCGCTACACAACTTGGTAGTGATGATGTATACCCCCACCTTAACTGATGGCCAAGCGTCACTCACGGCTGCCAGCGAGAGTACAAACGTTTCTTGGAACGCTGTCCACGGGATATTGTGCCAAATTCATGAACTGTTGCGATCTCCCCATTTCCTGGTGACCCTTTGTCACCCGCGACTTGCGTTGGAATTTATGGGTAATATCCCGGACATCTTACTTGGAATCCTACAGTCCCTTTTATCCACTTTTACCAACGAAAATGGTTGTCCTCCATTGGTGGATACCACCGCGTTGAAGGTGTTACGAGCCATGTGGGCATGTTTTACAGTGGTGAAACACACCGTTGACCACGAAACGCAACCGCATTATCGGGATGATCTGGTGAGTCTCCAGGCATTTCTAGATGATGCAGAGCAAAGTCATCTCACCTTGGTAAGTCGATTAGTCCATCGAGAGTTCTTCTCCGACTCCACACGGAATTGTCAGCCTGGTGGGGGTGTCTATGGAAATCGTCGACTTGAAACAGCCAATTTCGCACGTTCCCAGGAATTGGCCCAACTAGTCTTGCGCCTGTCCTTCTCTCCAATACCTCGTCGCATAGGGAACGCCGGTGATACTGGTTCCTCTCAGTTTCCTCAGACACAATCCGTACTCCATACTTGCCTTACTCATCCCAGCTATGAGGTACAGCTTGTTACCTTGCGCTTCTTGTACGAAATTGCACAGTCCACCCATCCCCTGTTTCCGACTTTAACACAGCAGCTGAATTGGGACTGTTTGGTCCATCCCCTGTTGACCAGTCTTCATAAGCAAATAGCCCATCCCGTGGTGTTGGCTCACATGGCTCGGTTACTAAACCTCGTCCAACGTACGCTTCCCCAGTTGGCATCCGCACCCGAACCAGCAGCAGTGGAGGTGCGTGCGATCCACGATGTGCTATGGATACAGGCCCGGGATTGGTTTTATAAAGGTCAACGCTACCAGCTGCTTTCCCAACTAGTCCCGTACTTGGCTTCAGCCACCGCTCAACAATGGAGAGATGCGTTGAATCCTTCGTCAAGTTATGGAACCCCAGCACTGAAGGAATATCCCACAATTCAAGTCGACCTGCGGAAACAGTTGGAAATCTGGTCCAAACTAGTCTGGCAGATGAGTGTGTCATCCCAACCGCTCCCTGTACGCATGGCTGCCGCGGACTGTTTAACTCCCGCATTATCGATTTTGTTTAATCACACCACCACGCTATACCAACCCTCGGCGACGCATTCCGCTACCCATAGGGTGTTATCCGATTGTCTGGCTCGGTTCTTTATTGGTTTGATACGTTTACTCCAGGACGACGACGAAGATATACGTACCCTGATGGCTTCTGCTGTGTCGGTCGCTGTATTGACGCAAGAAGACACGGGTGTCACTCCCGTATACGCCCTAGACCTTACCATGCATTGCCTTACTCACCGCTATAGTGACGCACCTTGGATCTTGGTGATACTGTGGTACTGCATGAATGGATCCTTGGAACTAACACAGAAGCACACTCTCTGGGTTCAAGCTACTTCCATGGATTCCCCACAAGTGGCCTGCCTTGAGTGGTTGACGCAAGCGGGTAAGCGCATTCGCGGGCTGATCGAAAACGTGGCCGAGGATAGTTCTACCTTGTTTGCGGAAGAGAAGCGGAACATGTTCATTGAAGAGCCCCGTCTGATCCAATTGGCTCATCGGACACTCTGCAAGTTAGCGCATTCCATGGCGAATGAGACTTTTATCTCTGCGATGCCCCCTGATTTTTACCAGATGGTACTACAAGCAGGTCAAGACGTATTCAACGAAATCAAGCAGCTAACGGTGGATGAACGTGGCATTGCAACCTATCGTGGTCTAACACACAAACCGCTCTTCTTCTTGGAACTGTACCAAATATTGGTCCAAGTCATCACCTTACTCCGTTGTCCACTATCCAAGGTTGACGTCGACCCTACCCGGTGGTTGGTTTTACTGAACGATTTGAACGGTCTACCCCACCATCCTGTAATCCGAAAATTACTATATGGTCAAGGGTATACTATGGAAACACTTGTCCGACAAAAATGGTTACCCCTAAAAGAAATCACTAATGGTGACAAGCTATGGGAAGCAATCTCGCCGGATACCTCACCCATGTTGAATTTTTGGTTATCCGATTGTGCCACAACCTAAAAAAAGCATTATGTTAATCCTCAATGGAAGTGCTTTTTTTTTCTTCTGGTGAGATATAAAAACCATTGAAATAAGGATAGCAGCCACGCCACTGTAATGTAAAAATTAGCATTATCCTATAAATGTTCTGTTATTCTTTGTGAAAAGGATAGCCTTATTTAATAAACTATAAACTAATAGTGATAAACTGGGGGAGTGTTGTTAAGCACTTAAACATAAATAAACAATGAATGATTTTTCACCCGAGTGAAGAAAGGAGTGAGAGAGAGAGAGGGAACAGTGGGAGAGTGAACGAGATATAATATACCAGACTGAGGGCGTGAGTAGCGAAGGAAATCACGTCAAGTAAATTACTGACGGAGGTGGAAAGCATGGAGATTAACATGTTCCTCTAGATTTAGTGACATATAGCACCGCTACTATGCAAGCTTGACCTTTGTGACATTATTATCGTAAAAATAGTCCTGCACATAAGGAGGTGATGGCATGAAACAAGGGTGGATTGGAATTTTGTAACAGACATGGTTAAGAGCACCTGTGGAAACCAGGAGAGTTCAAGGTAAGCACAGTTTCACTTCCCACTAGCATTGTAAACAATTCGGAAAAGCACCAGACGTATCCAAAGTTAACAAGCACCAGTTCTACCCAAAAAGCGTTGGCACTCCGGACAAGTGTGGACCGTATCTTTACAGGATTTTATAACCAACGGAATCCAGAAAAGTGGAAAAAACACGAAGCAGGCCACTGCCATCCCCAGACCGGTTGTCATACCACATTTGAAATCAATTTCAGAAACGATATTCTTTTGGCAGTACGGACATACCATGGGTATTGGTCCATGTTGTAGTTGCCCCTGTATTGGTGCAACCTGGTTCGGAGGTGGCACTGTCTCTTTGGTATCAGTGGGTACCACCGTTTGTGGCCCCACCTCCGCTGGGGCTTGTGGCATAACGTTTCCTTGGGGATCATAGGCCGGTGGAAGCTGTTGAAAAGTAGGTCCCGCTGACATGGTAAATGAAAATAGAGGGAAAAAAAACTGAGATATCACTAACAAGGATCTGTCTAATATTACCAAACCTTAAATGATGTGAGGTCAACTGCACACTATCCCTTTCAATCCTTATTGGTCATAAATACTATCAAAATTTAACAAGTGATGCTCTGGTACCAGGTTTGAATAAAATCTTATCGACTGGATGCTGGGGAAGGGGGGGGAGGGGACACATCCCCCCATTTATAGGATGGGACTCACTCCATTGAAGACGCCCATCCTAATTGTAAAATCGCTAACCGGATATTAGAGGACCACTTCTGAAGAAAGAATACCTAACTTATCCATGTACTACCAATCGCACACTGCTTATATATGATGCCCGTCTTCCATGTAGATCATTCCCTTCCTTTTTTCGTGATAGGTCTCAATGTAATATTATCAAGTGAAATAATGGTTACGCAGGTTTCACTTTGACTATACTCAGACTTGATTCGCCTACCGAATTGCATCAAGTATACATGGTGTCTGTGTCAATGACACTCGTTCATGACTATTTTGACGAAGATGTACCATACTATCTTTTTTTTTGGGAGGGGGGGAGAGGTTAACCATGTGGTATCCAGTGGTATTGCGATTGTTAAGTACTAACCGAGAACGAAATGGATTAGCAAGGTATAGAACAACACACATCCTTTTATTCGCAAATCTCATTTCACTATCCTCCTTGCTACAGGGTTTAGACAACAAGAAAAAAAAAGTTTGTCACCAGTGTGGTGCTCTGCAGCTAGCTATGGCCAGGTTCGAGTTATCTTGGTATGATGCTTAGTAGTGCCTGCATTAATCACTCGCAAAGCTTGCTCTCCAAAGTGAGGTTAGGTATTTATTTCCGTCGGTGTTATTTCGTGACTTTTGTTTAGTGTAATGATGGTAGGCATCAGTTCCTCAATTATCCGGTAGTAGTTGAATTTATTAGTTATTGTTGTAGGTTTTACGAGTACTAGTTGCAGTGCAAAAATAATTTTTGCCCAGTCAAGAATATTAAGTTTTCAGTGGGTAGCCAACACATATGTGTTGTGATGAAACCACGGTTTGTGGTACCATGCACAGGTGGTTTTGCGTTGGTAAGTGGAGAGCATACACAGCAAGGAAAAAAAAATAGCAGGAACACAGAATAATACGTATTAGTAATTAGCAATAGAACATCCAGACAACCTTTAATACAGTGTAACAAATCGAGTAGGATATCCTAATAGATGAATGAGTAGGAATGTTAAGTATCAAATATTTATTCGTAATACACAAGAGGAATCTAGATTTGAGGGGTCAACGGGCCCTATTTATCGGAGATATGACTGACAACTGGTCGGGGATCTCTTGTGCTCTCGAATATGGGATGATGGGGTCATTAGTAAACTATCCGTTTACCAATCTGTACTTGTCTCCCCCTGCGTGGATGTCTCCTGGTCTCCTGTGGTCCTCTTATTACCTGCGCATGTTCTATTACCTTGAGCAACGTGCTAAGGTTTACCTTCTGGGTGCAGGACTAGAATTGGTTAGGCTGAGGGTTACCAGCTAGAATCCCCTGTATCCACATTTACATAGCGAAGGGAAGTAATTCTCCATCTGGCGAGAGGGGGCGAGCCTCTAAGGGGAGGCCCTCGAGATCGCTACACTTAAATGACGTAATATTATATCATCACCAAAACCACATGGCCACAGAATGTCGTCCCATGAACACCAAAAAAAAGGCCATTTGAGAAAGGTGGTCGGTCAGTTGGTCGTGGATATTTTTTATATATAAGTGCAGTGGTTATAAATATCAGTTGTGTGCCAAATGCACCGAATAACATCAGTAGCAATTGGAGGAAGGAGAACGTGAGATAAAGAGTAGGAAGGGAAAGGGGGGAATAGCGGGAACGTGTGTAAGAGTGTAGCGAAAAATATGAAGTGAGTAGGCCAAAGAAGTGTGAAACTCAACCAACGGAAAATCCGTATTTTCGGGCCATCGGATTTACAACGACGAACGCACTTTCACTTTTATAACATTATTTAGAGATAAATACTCGGTCCATCATGGATGAGGAACGGCAGGGTTTATCTAAAAAGTAAAGCTTGAGTTCTTAGTAACCGACCTGTGGGAACGCCGTGCGAGGCTTGTCATACAGCACTAGCCATTTACTAGTATCGCCATTTAAATGAGATACTGTCGCGATGAAAGACACCAGGTCCTTTAAACGATTTCACTTTTTTCCCTGTATTGCACGTATCCAATACTGGACCTTCTATTCGCTGGTACATGAAAATAACAAAGCAGTATGATATATTCGTTCTGTGACTTCTCTTACACTAGAAAAAACACTTCCCCTCTCCTCTTCTCTTTTTATTTTCCCATCTATCTATTTCTCGCCCGAGTCCTTGGCCATGTCATCAACTCCAACCCCATGTGGTGGACCTGACAGTACCCATTCCCAACTCCGATGTAGACGCTCGACTCCCCATGATGGTAAACACCCGCACGAGGACCCATCCACTGAACTAACGCAGTTGTTCACCCTTAGACAGATGCTAACTAATGTTTGGCAGTGTCAATGTTGGTTACTTACGGCGGGAATAGTGCACCTGGGGTTAGCGGTGGGGGTCTGGGTGGTAGGAATCACCAGTGAGCACTTGTCCACTACCATTTACAGCTATTGGCAAATGGCTTGCGCATTTACTCCAGTGGTGGTGGCCATTCAACGGTATATTCGACCCACTGTAAAACGACACCGTTCGACACTATCCGTTGGAAACTCTGCGACTTCCGACAAAGTATCAGGTATGAGCGCGGGTGCCCAGGATGACCGCCCCTGGATCCCGCTGGAAACCCTAACCGCACTTCCCTACGGTTGGAGTCGGTTACCGATGTTACTGGCCTTTACCCAACTTCTTTTTTTGGTGTTTATCGCTGCCCATGGTTTGGTGTACCATAACCATCATCACGCTATGGTACCCAACCGGTCCCTACCGTTCCAAACTGTCCCTAGTGGGGGGTACCCTCCCGTACATGGAGTAAATTGGGGTAAGTTGATGCTACTGTTATCCCTTTGCTGGACTATCCTTTGGGCCCAGTATGCGCGGTCGTCGGTGTACAATGTTCGTACCAGTATTTCTTCCCCCAACAAAGATCCAAGATCGCTCATCGCGTTACAACCAGTATCGAAAGTGTGGTATAGATTCGGCGGTAACCTGTCGGAGACCGGTGCCATTGTTACCGGAGTGGCCCTGGTAATAACGCAATGGTTAGGACCATATGGATTTTTTGTGCCAAAGGATTTTCACATGGCCCTGGGCATTACTTTATTGATGATGTGCACCACTTTTCCTACCCTCAAACGTTTGGCCACCCTGTTGTTACAAGCCGCTCCCATGGAGGTACACCAGCGGGTGATTCGGGAATTAGCGGATATTTGTACTTGGAATGACGTGGTAGGGTACCATAACTTTCACCTATGGGCCACTACTACCGACGAACTGGTGGGAACCATCGAATTTTGCGTACTGGGTCATCACCAACCACCTGGTGATCTCCTACCACGTATTCAGTCTAAACTGGCACCGTGGGTTACCCACCTGACTGTTCAGTTTCTTATGGTAAACCCGCCGTCAGAATTATCCACTACTTCTTTGTCGTCATAAATTAATTTTCTTTGTATATTTTTTTAAGGTGTGCGAGGTTTTAGGCGAACTGACGCGTGGGCCAACCCATGTCATCAGCCAGTGATTATCCTTGGTTGACAACTTATCTAGCTCAGGGGTATTCGTTTGTGTTTATCGTTTCTTGATTGAAAAATATTTATGTAAAAATTATACTGCTCTGACAGTGAATGTATTGTATCGCTTTTTAAACCAAGCAAATATAAACTCAAGGGAATGTCAAATGCAAAGTACTCGGGCAAAAATTTGAAAGATTTATACTCAAACAATAACACCTTCCCAGAGTGTTGTACAGGGCGTATTTCTCCAATGTATAGCACCACCCAGATGCGAGAGATGTACATATTTTGGTATATTCACTTTTAACTTTTTTTTTTATAGCCAACTGTTGTAAAAAAAATTATGAGTAGTGCAGGCAGGTAAAACGATAGAATAGCGCTTGTGTTGTAAGACAGTGGTTCGAAAATTGACCACATACAAGTCCAAACCATCAAAACTGTATCTAAACTGAGCTTCCACGTGATTGTACCCGATTGTAAGTAATACCATTGGCTCCCACACCGGATAAAAAAATTTATTGTCCCACCACGGATTACAACAGGTAGGAGGCACCATCCCACAACCTCAAGGTAGCGATTCTTGGTCAGTATATAGTAGGCTGAACCCTATCTACCTCGATAATTCTTTGTCTTAGTATCCAACTTAGACTGCAATTACTTTATTAGTACAATACACGTGATGATGACCTTCACCTTTCAGAGTCCGTGTCCCAGCAGTCTAAAGTGCCATTCAACTCTGTTCGATTGAGAGGCTTTGCCAATCGTCAAATAGGGGGGGGTCATAGGTTTTGCATATTGGGACCAAATTTCTGATATGGACCAGATAGCTGAGCGTGTTCTTGTGTGGATAATTCCTTTTCCCAATATAGTGATGCCGGTCAAAAAGCGTTGGTGGAAGTGCTTATTGGAAGAGCGCTATTGCACTCTGTTAGCAAGTCAGGAGTACAGGGAAAGTTCATAACGAATTTCCATTTCAGTACAAAAGAAAAAATAATATAAAAGAAGGATCTGGGGGGGGGGGAAGGAGTCCTCGAAAAGGATAGGCTATCATGAGAATTTTGGCCGAAAGTATATCACTCTCGATTTTCATTATTATAGGATGACATTTGTAAGATTATGCCCTGGAAATCCGCAAAAAGGAACGGAGGACCCCGGTATTCACACATACCAATTGGAGCTGAAAATCCTGCACCTGACACATGTCCGACCATCAGACAAACAATATTAAAAATATTTTAATCGGGATGCATTCTCATTGACTATTTGATCCGCTATATTTATGGAGTTTTTGAATTTGTTCTAGTTTTGGTTAACCTCCACACTGCCCCAGTTGCAACTTAAGTAAGGCTTCTTGCCACCTTTCCGCCCCTCCCCTTTATACTAGAAAACGATACAAACTCATTTCTATGTATCCAAAAATATAAAACGACGTCACTGACAAAGTAGTCGTCGCTCTTTCTTGTCTTTGTTGGCGGTTGGTTTTATTCTGCGGGTTGGCCACATCGTACGAGCGGAAATGGTGGGTAACTGATCTTCAACAGGACACACAGTCAGTTTATTTCCTTTTTATTTTTTGGTCTCCCAATTCACGTTCGCTGTTCTTATAATCGTTATTCAAAGGCGTTCTTTCGGTTTGGCCCTCTTTCCTCTATTAGACGCCATCGGTTACCCTATTTAAAACGGCATTGTCTTCATCTTCCGAAATCCTTTATAGTCGATATCAGCGCTTCCCCGAGCAGCGCGTCACATTGCTGCTACTTTACTTGTTTTTATTCCCTCTGCTCTCTCCTCCGATGTGGTTCTTTCTTAATCGTGTTTCCTTAGCTCCGCAGTGAACGTGGTTTATCGTGGTTACCATTTACATACGAGCAGTATTCTTATATATTGTTACATACAACTCCATCGTGAAATAAGAGGTGATTCTTGTAGATCTGACCCCAAAGGGACTTCCTTACGACGCGTTTTTTTTATTTTCATCTTTGCTACCATCGGTCCCTCTTACAGCTCTTTCCCAAACTCTACCTACCGTGGCAATTGGCCACTACTATATGGCTTATCAAACACGCTTCACAACTGGCTTCCATCAAGTTGCGGCTTTATAAAGAAATCGGCTTTATCCGTGGGTGTATCGCACTGCAGTCGGGTTACTCGGCAGCGGAAGTGCTCTTCACGTCCCTCATTATTATTTTTTTTTCTCATTGCATCCAATGGCCAACCCATCTTCCACAACATCTACACCAGAGGTCGAACTACCCCGGGTAGAGCAGCGGGTCATTCCCCTCCGTTTACTAATCGAAAAGTTGGTCCAGCAGAGTTACGCGGACCTCGTCACGCTCAACGAGGTGGTTGGTGACAAGGCCCATACCGATGGACGCCCATTACTAGTGCAATATATTCACCACACTCGGAAACAATTTTTGAAGCTCTTGGTAGCCTTGCGTTGGTGGAGGAATACCCCGCAGCTCCAGAGGTGTTACGATATCATCCAGTATCTCCAACGACAAAATGACCAGTTTAACCAGACAGTGAACGCACTCCACGGGGTGGCCATGGGGATGGCGCATGCCAAGGTACGCAATTACGACGTACTAACAGCTGTTGACGTGTTAAGTACCGGGACTTACCAACGCCTTCCCCATGTTATTCGTGAGCAATATCTGCTACCTGCACCGCTGAAGCCCCCGGCCATCACGTCCATACTGGCTCAATTGGGTGACGCCATTCGGTTACGTCTACTTTTCCAAGAAACGCTACCAAAAGCGATGCGTCGGTATACCATTGAGAACGGTCGCGTGGTATTTACCGTGCCCGGCGAATTCCGTATTTCGTTGACCTTGTATGATTTACAACCGGACACGCCGTTCCACGTGGTGGATTTAGATCTACTTGTACACTCCGACGGCCAGCTGGTCTCGTTTATCCCGCCCCGGATGAACCTACATGACAAACTCCTACTGATGGAGCAGGCCCAGAAGAGTTTACTCCCCGAGCCCGCGGGTGAGCCTGGTTCGTCCACCGTGGAAGATATTACTCGTTCACCGCTGCCATTGGTTCGGCTCTATCGTACCCTTCACTTGGTCTGCGTGTCCTGGCAGCTCGATATCTTGTATACACAGGCACTTCATCTACTTCAGGGTAGGTGGGAGCATATGATCCGGGTGCAGCGTGACGATTTAAATACTTACTTGCGTATCGAGTATTGGACCAAGGTTCCCACGGCCACCACAGTTTCGTCCCGTTCTTCTACTTTGTCGGTCACTAAGCTGCTGCCCATCTCGTCGGCATCCACTACCGATGGTCTGTATTACCCCACGTCAAGTTCCACAGAAACACCGTTATCCAGGACGGCCAATGTGGTATTTTTTAATTTGAGTCCAACGAACAGTAACTCACCTGGGTCGGCAAGTATTGAAGGTGCTTCGGCCGCACCGTCTTCGTCAGATACTACCACGGATGATATTGGGGATGACACAACAACGCTGTTACGCACCCGATGGTGTGCTACTTCTCTTTTACCCACACCACTAGTATGGGATTCCCGGGATCTAGTGGGATCCGCTACGGTCAGTTCATCCAGTGGTGTGGGTAATCCCTCTTCCATGTTAACTTTTGCACCCCAATTAGATCCCACATGTTTAAATATTGAAAACTTTCTGTTGGATATTCTCACCTTCCACGCGGAACGCATACTGGACTCATTCCGAACCACCCTTTTGACCTTTCCCCGGTTTACCCCCAACAATGTACTTTTACTGAGCCAATATACTATTCCGCAGCGTCAACCTCGACTAAGGGTGGTGTTTTCCCCAACGGTGGCCATAGATGTCTCCGTGTACCTCCACACAGGTCGTCTTGATGTGGAACAGGCACGGGATATGAATACTAGAGATGTAGCCCCGACCATGTCGTGTATTAATCCACGATACCTTCAGCAGCTACAAACGCTGCTGAACGATAATCCTCGTAGTTTGGGTCACGCCATGGTGGAGTTCACCACATGGCTCGAGTTGCACGAAATTGTCACCAGTGCCGAATTACTAGGTTACCGAGTTATGAAGAACTTTAACCCATCCATGACTGTGCTTAAACAATTGGCGTCCCGGAGTTCCCCTGGCTCTTACCAGCTCGCCAGGGGTTCAGCTAACGGGACTTTGATAAGTCCCAAGGATCACCCTACGGTTCGACCATCTCTGCCTCCTACCACTCCACGGTCGGTGTGTATTGCCATACCCCATTTTGAACATTTTTTCCTAGTTATCACTGGTCATCGGTTAGACAGTGCGTCCTCCAAGACCAGTCAGTCTACGCCAGTTGAACCCCCCACGGATCTTCAGGCGTTTTTAATGGATGCTCGCATGGTGAACGACATAACCATGACTGCTGATACAGCCAACGCCTTGCTGGGCACCAAAGTGTTTATGATTCGCCATGTAGTGCCAGTGAATTTGACACCCTTTCTTCACCAGACGGAACCAGCGGACAATTCCACAACTCCATCGATAACGTCCTCCACGACTCCCTGCCATATGGATCTCATGACATCTTCCACGCTGGAAAGTTTAGTACGGTGTTGTAGTGTGCAAATTATCCTGTTGTACCTAGAAGCTTGTTTGGAGAAACGAGGAGCGACGTTTTCCTATAAGGTGGCTACCGAATGGCCGTCATCCTCATTCCCTATTTCGTGGACGGTGCCTAAGGGAGGTTCAACCGTTAATGGCGGAACGCCTTTCCTACCCACAGCGTCGAAGCAAGTATCCCCGAAGCTTCATCTTGCCGATATTCCGGTATTGGCCGTGAAGCATTCCTCGCTGGTGAACCCGATCAAGGAGATGCGTGGAAAACCTGGCAGCCGCCTGTTTCAAGCGGTGGCTGGTGACACCGTCTATGTGGGATTGGAAGAAGCTGCCATATCTAACCTTGACCCCTCGGTGGGATCTCCTGCTTATGCTGTCCGTTCCTTGGAGAGTCATCGATCCTTGATGATGTCCTTGCGTTTACCAGTAAAAGCCTCGTGGGGGGTTACACTAAACCAGGTGTTTGCAGGGCTGCCTCACGGCGGACCTGTTCCACTCGACAAACATGGACACGTGACGTTGACCTTCCACCCACAGCAACTATCGGTGGTCCTTAGTAGTGCTCAGGTAGGTAGCCCGGCATGTTTATCCTCCATCCTGGAAGCATGGGAGCAAGTCGCTATGCTGTTGGCGTTGGTTCACCAGCTGCACCAGTATGTGTCGCACCAACCTAATTATCGAACCAGCGGGTTTAGTCCCAAATTGGAATCGTTCGATTTTCAAACTCTGGTGCTGCAGTATACCCCTGGTCTCCAATGCGCTATTACATGGGATACGGTCACCTTTGCTACAGAAGGGAAAACGATAGATTCATCCTCAGTTGGTCGGTACGGACTGAAGTTTACGGGTCGTCCATTATTCCCAGGACCGGGCGTAGTAGAATCCAAGTGTTGCAATCCGCACCGCCATACGGCCTCATACCTGGAGGCCTTGCTCAATGCCCAACATAGTCTGAAAAGACTGTTACTAGTTTTCCACGAAACATTGGAACTATTGACGGTACTTGATTATGTTCAATACCGCAGTATGGTCGCCAAGACGGATCCGGTCCCATCCGCCGACGGGGTTCCCGTGGTGCCCCCGGGCATGGCTTCGTTGGCCAACCCCGTCGGTCGGGTGCGTTTGGTAGCGCATTCCGCTACTCATGTGACATTGATCGGCTGGCAACAAGCTGTGCTAGATTTTAGCGTGGTGGCTCCAGGACGGATTCGGTTTATTTGTGGTACACCACCTCCTAAACCTTTGACAGGTGACCAGCCGCTGATGAACGGGGAAACCGCTGGTAAAAAGCGGCCCTCGTCGTCACCCCTTCGGTCGGGGGAATCCCGTCCGGTGCCGATACCTCATATTCCTCCCTCCCACCTAGCCACCGCGGTGAGAACCCCAACCACGCTGACCACCCCGCAAAATGGTGTCAAGGCCACATCGGGACTAACGCCAGAGTTTGGACATTTCCCCGAAGAACTTATGGCTCCGGGAAGTGCCTTGTCACGACCTGGAAGCCATCAAATGACTGAGGCAGGATATGAAGCTGCAGTTCGCAACTACTACCAGCGGATGTTAGTGCCTAACCATCATCAGGAAATGACATGGCTCCACAATACGTTACTCTATACCACAGGACTTACGTGGTATGTAGTGCAACGATTTTACCAACTCACCCAAACCTCGGTAGAACTCCACCAGGTTGAACAAACCCTACGGGAATTCCCCGAGTTGCAGGACGTCGTGCGCCATCCCAGCCCGGTCCATTTTACGTTCAAGGCCCGGGGACGTTGGCTGTTCCGGTTGACGCAGCAACCTGATGCGCGATGGCGGTTAGAACTGGACCAACCCTTACCGACCGACTTAGCCCTTAGCGACGAACAGTGGGTCTCTGTAACGCAGTTTCTGTCCCAGCAGTTGTTGGGATCGGTGGATCGGCTGGGTAACGGACTGCGCGCTCTGCTCCGAATCTTGGATCTTCCCAATCCTACGCTTCAGGACTGTTTCCGGATTATGGCCCTATCTGGGGGCGTCAGGGACGGTACCCTACAATTGATACCTACTTGGCATATGGTGGTACCGAACGGTGCGCCCGACTTTATACCCCCACGGGGTGCGTCAGCAGTAGTGATTAAAGATCACGGAGTGGGCTTACTGTTCGAATATCGTGATCCGCAGCAACCCGAACGACATGTCTTTGTTCCGCTATGGCACAACTTTGGCAGTTTGGCTACCCAAGTGTGGGAGCGGGAAAGTACCGAAGCCCTTAACGAAAAGAAAGATTTGAGCATGTCCACTAAATCCCTACTGGATCTCGTCAAATTGAAAAACCAAAACAAGAGCAAGCCCGCCCGTCTGTTGGCCGATCGTGTGTACCAGTGCACCACTCCTTGTAAACTGTGGTGGTCAGTGCAGGAGCTGGCCAAAGTTCCGCTGAACGATTTACTTCCCTAGATGGGTTGAAGTGACGTACGCCATCAAGTTTTGCTATGGATGGCTAAAAAAAAATACGACAATGTCACAGAAGTGTGCAGCCCAAGGGCTGATGATACCGCAGTTCTTTCCTTGTTATTTTTTTTCCAGGTAACTAATGTAGAGCTGAAAAAAAAATAGAAATTGCAGTTACGATCATACCTCTCTCGGTATTTCACGCTTGAACGTGCGTTTGATACTCAACTTTCACTTGCAAGTTATGACTTTATGCGTACACCAGCTGTTGAGTGGATTGGTTATCATGGCAGGTAAAAGCCCAATCAGACATGAGCCAAGTTTAATATCAGGAAAAATTTTGAACAAGAGGCATATTGCTGTATTTTGAAACGATTTTCTTTACAAGTAAAAAAAAACAAACAAACCACACTCTAACTCGTAGCTTGGGGAGATAGTGATGTATGGCCAAGAAACATCCATGCTGCGGTGGCAGACTGCATATATTCTTCAAGTTCGTTGATATCAGCAGTGCTTTTCTTTATGCTGTGACCAGCTGCGGGAATGAACAAAGGGGGAATCATGAAGCCACTAATGTTTATATCTACTGCATTGTCACGACTTCTCTTGTCCACTTTTTTCCAAAGCGTGTGGTTATGTTATACTCTCTTGCTTTATTTTTCCTCCAAGTTTTGTAAACTTTTATTAACAAGTTTTCTAGGAACTTGCCTTCATCATGGTAAGTGGTTAAAACGAATCGCGGTTCGTGCTTTTCTACCAAGCCCAACCTCGATGGTTGCGTGGGTGCACCTAGTATTCCCAGTGGTTCTACGGAGCGCATGAGTTCGTCCTGGCATTTTAATTACATCTTTTTTTCTACTTCGAATTCCGTATAGCCTGTTATAATAAACGTAGCACCCAATGTGTGCCATGCGTCCCAAATTCCCGTATTGCTGACTCTGTTGTATGCGAATTTATGGTGTTGACTTTACTCTCGACTTTGGCAGCAGTTGGAAGCGGCATCCACTTCAATATACCTTCGGATCAAGCGACAGCGCCACACGTTGTTTATTCTGGCGCAACCACAAACTACGGTGCGGGAATTGAAAGCCCAGGTACGAGAGGCGTTGGGACCGGACGTGGTACAGGAAGACGGTGGTAACATACGACTTGGCCAAGACATCACCACTGCCTCTACCAAGGGTAAAGCCTCGGACACGACCCAGTCCACTCCACAGCAAGTCAAATGGTTCGACAAAGAGGAGGATACCGTGGCGGGCCTTAAACTCAATGTGGGCGATATTTTATTCGCCATTTTAAAGGACCAAGACGGTGCTTGGGAGCCCGTGGATATTCCCACTCCCCCACCGTTGGAAGGAGATGACGACGCTGACCATCCTATGGGCGAGTGAGTAAGGAGAGGGGGGTATCATTGTACCCTCTGTTTCCTTTTTTTTATCCTTCTCGCCAAGACTGTACACCGTAATTGTGTGACTTATGACCCCACACTAAATCAAGGACGGTTGTGTTCTCCCTTTATGCGTCCTTGACCAATTGCTGTTCCCGTCCAACTATGCTATAATGAAAAAGTGGAATAGGTTGCTTCTATTATATTGAGGGGGAAAAGGTAGGGAACAATCACGTTGGTTGAGGACAGCATTGGCCACCACAACGGCTCATCGTAAAAGATGGTATTGCCCATCATTATTCATATGATCATAGTAAGCACGAATAAATAGAGAGCCACAAGGTTTACACACAATAACACGTGAGAGAGGATGTGAGCAATATTGAACTGCATCGTAGCAGTTGGTCATGTGTTTGAACCAAGGTCAGTCACATCCTAGCATGATAATGTACCTGGAGGATTTCGAATATAATCTGGTATTCGCATTTATCCGTTGGCGACATTGGAAGCGTATGAATCCCACTCGTCAGCACATGGGGTATTACACAACCGCCTCAATATATTATAATTGGTGGTTGTTGGTTTACCAAGTTCATGCTTATCGGGCCAAATGCCAAGGCATAATTTAACGTGGATATTCGTACATTCGATTGGTCGTCTTTTGACAGGACAGGTCCATAGCATATTGCAACGAGAATGGTTCTACTGTAATGGGCCTGTGAAGAGGAATCCCATTTTCGGAGGGTTCCCAAGCCCCTGTGTAGAACAAAAGTCATTTTTCTTCGCTATGGACGGGTCAAAGGAAGGGGTGGTTAAAGAGATGAACCCCTTCACGAAAGAGACCATTTCCCACAGCCTATTCGCGTAAAATGTTGTTTTTTTGTCATTTATCCCACCAATATTTATGTGCTAGCAGGGCCACCTCATATTATATGTTTCTCCATGCTTTGATGGACTAGGGACTTTTATTGTGCTGGTAAATCATATCGCCGCAGTCCAGAATGCTGATCTTGTAAATAAGCGAACAGGATACGGTGGTGCTGCGAGTTAGGAATGACGTGTATAATGGCGATTTGGCAGAAAGTAAAAGTCGGCTATTGAAGAGGTTCCGTAGTGCGGTGAATTCTCATTGGCTGTTGCTCCTGATATTGCTGTGTGGCCACTCATTTCTCACCTCCACCGTAATCTACCCGCCTCATTAAACCTTGGCTATAAGGCTTGCTGACTAATACTACCATCTTACAGTGACGAACCCCTATTGACGATAGCAAGAGGTACACAGTGGTGAAAGTACCCTATGTCTATAAAAACACTCAGTTGTCTATTATTTTCGTATGTGTATTAAATAACTGTTCTCAGTGCCAAAATTTTCCCCTTTATTTTGAAACTAGCTCCACCCACCGTAGCTTGTCGTTTTATACCTTGAAAATTAAAGCGACCTTATCGTACCTTGGATAACCATGGCTACGCTTACTATTGATTCCGCTTATGCTTGGCCCATTCTGAGCGCCCTTGGTATGGGCTTGCAATGCCTCGTTGTCAGCAGCGGAGTGGCCAAGGCCCGCAAACGCTACAACGTTCCTTATCCTGACATGGGCTCCGGTCGTCATGCCGCGAAATTGAGTGACGAAGAATGGACCCAGTTCAACAACATTCAACGTACACACCAAAACTACGTAGAGCAAATCAGCCAGGTCCAGTCAGCAGTTTTGTTGGCCGGCTTATTCTATCCCAGGTTATCCGGTGGGCTGGGTCTAGCATATATTGCGGGTCGCTTTATCTATACCCAAGGCTATCGTTCCAAGGGCCCCCAGGGTCGTCTTACAGGTTTCGGTTTGGCCATTCTGAGCTATTTCGGAATGGTGGGGGTTGCTGTGTTTGGCTCCCTCAAGTTACTCAACTGTATCTAATATGCTGAATCGTTGGCTTTATACAGGTTAGACTGTCTGTCCTATTGCCAAGTAATACCACTTCGACATTATAATAAAGTGTGTAATCATTAATCCTTTAGCATTTTGAAGCAGACGCACAAAACCAATTTAACCAGTAAAATTATGCAAGGAATTCATTTATAGAGTTGATAAAGTATTACCCAAATGAATATCACATCCGTTCCATATTTTCTTGGAAATGGTTCAGTGTGAGTGGTGGAAAGGAGTGTGCAGGATGAATGGGAAAAACTATACATTTCTCCAAATAGAGAAAAAAATATCACATTCAAATTATTATGAACACTTTTTTTTTTTACACTTTTTTTTTTGGAATTGGCATTGTGTCGTCCGTAGTGATTTGCATACTTCTACCAGGTTCACTTTTATTATTCTCGCCACCCAAATCTTGTTATTTTAAAGTCTGAAAAGGTGCACTTGTGCGTAATATATTATAAAGTCATTTGACCATGTCGTCTAGTAATCCCATTCTCAAATTCACTGGCCATGCCTATCTACGCCAACGGTTAGTTATGGCCGCCTTGAGCGGAAGGATTATTCGTATCGATAAAATACGGTCCCAGGCAGATAATCCCGGGTTGTTGGATTTCGAAGCGAGTTTTCTGCGTTTATTAGAAAAGATAACCAACGGGTCTACGATTGAAATCGGGTATACGGGTACTTCGGTCTTATTCAAACCGGGAGTATTGATAGGCGGTAAAATAAGACATGAATGTCCTACGAGTCGTTCGGTAGGGTATTATTTAGAGGCGTTGGTAGCGTTGGCCCCTTTTTGCAAAAAGCCTTTGGTAGCGTGGTTGACGGGCATTACTTCGGATAATATTGACCTTTCAGTGGATACTATTCGTACGGTGACGTTGCCGTTGCTCAAGTCATTCGGGGTAGACGAAGGTATCGAATTACGAATCACCAAACGTGGATCGGTTCCCGACGGAGGTGGTGAAGTACAATTCGTCTGTCCGATTGTTCGAGCTGTGAAACCCGTTATGCTCGTCGAAGAAGGACGTATCAAACGTATCCGCGGTATCGCCCATTCCACTCGAGTATCCCCCGATTTAGCTAATCGGGCCGTGTCGTCGGTGCGGTCGGTGGTTAACCGGTACATTCCTGACGTGTTTATCTACACGGACACTTACAAAGGTTCCGATGCGGGAAAATCGCCAGGGTACGGAGTTACTCTAGTAGCCGAAAGCACCACGGGAGTACTCCTCTCTGCTGAAGGCATAGCGACAGCGGGGGAAACTCCAGAAAACCTTGGTAAAGTGATCGCCAAACAGTTGCTGGATGAGATTCGTAAAGGCGGGTGTTTTGATAGTAACCATCAGTGGCTGCCACTCTTACTCATGACCATCGGCCCAGAGGATGTGTCCAAAATTCGACTGGGTAAACTCACCGAGTTCACTATGCAGTATCTACGTGACCTGCGGGACTTTTTCGGCGTTACCTTTAAGATCAAACCCGACACGTATACCAAAACCATTCTATTGACGTGTGTCGGTATTGGATTTATTAATGTCAACAGAAAGGCGACTTAGGGTTTTGTTCCTGGTTTTTCGATACATAGTGTACTAGATTTTACAATGAAAATGTTCACACTGGTCAATTTACGTTAAGTGGTTGAACAAGGAGGTGAACATCAATAAGATAAAAGAAAGTATTGTGTTCGTAGTTGTCATAATTCAGATGACCAGAAAATGCTGTTTTTTTAATTGGTTGAGCTTAACACTTCTTTGGTCTGCCCACTTTATGTTTTTCACTTTGCACTCTTCTACACATGTTCTCTCTATTCTCCCCCCTTTTCCCTTCTTACTCCCTATCTCATGTTCTCATTCCCCCTAATTACAACTGATGTTACTTGATGCCTATCCAACATTAATAGCCACCACAGTCAATAGGTTTTCTGATAATACCATTGGGCATAAGCCATTGGAAGTGACAGCGCAGCATAGTATTTCATTGTTCAATGATGGGTAGCATATCATATTTAATGCAGTAATGGTGGCAATTGAAGGGTGTAGTCATGAACAAATTTTGTTTATTGATGAGCCAGTGTGAGCAGGAAAGGCATTCATTGATAACACCATTATTGCCTATGCCAAATCTTTACTGGGGAAGAATATGCTAACTGTTGCATCATCTGGGATTGTGTTATAAACCAAAGGGGATAATAATAAATTAAAATAATGAACCCACTCAAAGGAGGAAGAGCAAGGATACCAAAAGAAGATAAAGGAATTAAAGAACAAATTAATTTACTAAAAAAATGTAAATATACTTTAGTAGCAAAAAGTAAGGGCAGAGAGAAAATAGAGATAAAGCAAATAGAACTTTCCAGGATAGAAAACTTGGTAGAAAGAGGAACACACACAGCAGGAAACAAAACAGGGACAAGGATACCACAGAGGTCTCAAAAGGAAGTAACACAAGTAACAGGGACAAGAGAGAGAACAAGTTGTTGTATAATGCAACCCAGAGGTCTTGCTGGACACTCTTTATATTGTAATGGGATTCAGGTCACTGGTGCAAGAAGGCACTTGAATAAAACAATAAAGACCTATGAGTAGGTAAACAAATCTTTTAATTAAACAAGTATGTTTTTCATTCATGAGGGACTCGAGTTTCCCTGACCTGGTCTCCTTTTATAACACAGAAATGATGTAACAAAATCATAACAAAAATAAAGTGCATGTTACACCCCAAAACATTGTTGTCCAAATAAGGAGAACAATGTACAGACCAGTAGGTCAATCATTCTTGGAGGCATCTAGCCC
>JAOPJG010000253.1:0-31851 GCA_027478255.1 Dispira simplex | reverse complement strand
CTCTCTCTCATTTAGTATAGTTTACATCATTTATATACACTTGCCATAGTGCATAGTTTAGTGTTTACTCACTGTTTTAGCGTTTATCTTTAGTTTATTAAAGGACTAGTTTACCCAATTCCTAACATACTCATTGTTATTTACTTTCAACCTTTTGTATCTCCCTTGTCCTTGGTTGTACCTGGTTGCCACTTGTCTTCCCTTGTTTTCTGACAGGTGGTTACACCATCATCCAGGATATTCTGACTTGTGGCCATCAAATCAGCTTCACCTTGAGGGAGCAGGTTGTCCTCATTGGAAGATGTAATCTCCAGCTCCCTTTCTATCATTGACCCATCTACATCTTGAGGAAGCTGATCGTCCTTGTTGGGAGATGTGGTCTCCCATTCCTGTTCCAATAATAAGGGCATAAAGCCTAAGTCTAATAAAGTGGCTTTTTTATATGGCTATTAAGTTTATACCTTGAAGTTTTGTTTTTTGGTCAGCATTGAATTAAGAAAAAGAAATGTTGTTTTATTATTTATTTTGTAGGAATCATAAAAAGACAAGGCAGGTGACAAAACTGTGGCTGGAAACATCAAAACCTTGGATGGTAGCATTATAAGAATGGGTAAAGCAACCCTCCTTTGTAACCCCATGACATTCACAGATTCACCTGACCTGTCACTTTGTTATATTGCCTCTCAAAATTTTTGTTGGTAATGTTAATTCTGCACTGATGATAAATTGCTCAGTGTTATTATTCTTTTCGGCTTTTGTTGGTTCATGTGATTCTGATTGAGACTTGGAAACTTTAGGGACTAATGTTTATCACACAATGATGATAAGTTTGTAGTGGCGTTGCTGTTCAAGCCCCCCATTGAATTTGTAACTGATTCATTAAATGTCCTGAACCAGGTCATTTCCTCCCAAAACGATCATGTGAAACCTTTGCCGTTCCTTATATACCACCAACTGGGTACGAATCACGTGGAAGTTCATTCGTGATACGCCGTAAAACCAGACGTGTCAAAAATTATGCTTTGAAATGTATAGAAAAAGCAACTGATAAAAGCCTGTTTACTACATATATAAACCAACTATCGTCACCGAATTCCCCTCAATATTGAGCTACACGCCCCCAAAGTGATACGGGTTTTCTATAAATGCTAGTTCCTTCGGCCCTTGGTTTTTTTTTGTCTTTTTACATTTTGCACATGTGTTTTCACCCAATCTACTCTTTCTTGTACGTTGCCATTAATTGACTGATAATTTTTTTTTCTTTTGCCAATGGAATCTACCGATGTAGAAAGTAACCATGTTTCATCGTCTACCACTCTCCAGGAGGAACGCTACCAGAAACTTCGTGCCGCAACGTTAGCCGCATGGCATCACAAACCAGGTAAGTTTGTACTCCATGGGTCACATTGATTACGGTGGTGGTAAACTGATGTCGGGAGGCTTGAAACATATTAGGAAAAAAAAGTGGCCCGAGTGATTATTAACCACGAGTATTGCGTTCATTCGTCCAATGACTTATTTTCTGCTGATTAACCGGTTTTTAATTTTAGACCCACCAAGTAAACTAGACGCCAATATTAAGAAGAATACCGGGTTCGTACGCAAATGTCGGGCGTCATTGGCGGCCGACATGTTACCCCAGCTGCGGAAAGATGTGGAAACGTTGAAACTGGAAAAATATATTGGCGAAATAGTGGCGGCGATTTTGGAAGGTGGAATATTCAAGTGTCGGTTTACTCCCGATGTGAACGCAGCGGTGGACATTATTTGTCTACTTCATTGTCGGTTTCCGGACACGTTTACGCCCCAGTTTATCCCGGCCTTGGTGAAACAGTTGGCCCCGCCGGTACGTGCCCAACTTCAGGCTATGAGTGCTGAACAACGGGAACGTCAGGAAACTACCCGTTTGGCCCGGCAGCGCATCCTGTTACGTATTCTGGTAGAATTGTGGTTAGTAGGGGTATTGTACGGATTCGATGCTCGGTTACCCATGTTGACCACCCATGCCAAATACAGTCGATTGGAAAATAGCCTGATGGGCGGACTTGGGGCCACACCACGCTGTGAGGAATTGCAGGCCTCCTACCGAGCTATTTTGGGGGATGGCCAGTTGGGAGTGTTGGCCCACATGGCCTATCAACTCTTTTATCTGGACCAGACCTCACACCTAAGCCTTACGTTGGCCTTGGGATTTACCAAATGGGCTCCTTACGTGTTCCAAACCCCTCCTGATCCTCCTTCCGACGCCGACGATTTCACTGTCATGTTCCTTCGCCAGTGTAAGGCCATAGCTCAGGTATTTACCGCGTACTACCAATCCCTGTGCAGAAGTCTAACCCAACAACATAAATTGTTACGTAAATTGGCCCGCAAAAACGAATCACTCTTACTGAATCGGGGGACCATTACCGAAGAAGAGCAACAACAGTACGGAAAGGCTCGTGTAACTTTTACCAAGGCTTTGGAAATGGCCGCGTTGCTGGCCGAGGCCACCGGAGAAAAGGTACCCGAATTCCCGGATGACGACGGGGACCAATTCCAACTCTCGGTAAGTTTTGGACTTTCCGGAAACGGTGCAGGTAGCCAAGATTCCGAAGATGGTGACGGCGAGGGCCTGTGGGAGGACGAAGATACCCGTGACTTTTACGAAAAATTGCTCGACTTGCGAACTAGGGTGCCAGGTATATTTCTTGCGGATAAGGCTTCCAAGCGTGAATCATCCGAATCTGACCATGTTAACGTATCCCCCAGCGTGCCCACTAGCAAAAGTCCTGGTGTTGGGTCCCCGGAAATTAGCTCGGACGAAATGGCCACGGAAGCCATCACTATGGAAAGTGTGGACGCCAAGTGTGACGAATTTTCCATCCAGGAAAATGAATTGGAGTTAGATATTGAACCGGAGAACTTGAACCCGGTACCACAGGGTGATGATGAGAGTAAACGTGCGACACCCACTGTAGACTCTGTCGTGGGCTCTTCGGCTGTGGTCACGGCTTCCGGATCGGTTGAAACCCGTTCGACGACTGCCCCGCTTTCCCAAAAGACCGGATCAACGTCTTCTAGTGGAGAATTACAAACTATGTTGAATAGTCTACCGTTGTTGGCTAACCGCGAAATGATCGATCAGGCGGCAGTGAACTTTTGTTTCCTTAATACCAAAAATGCACGGCGGCGTTTATCGGAAGCACTCTTGGTGGTGCCCCGACGACGTTACGATTTGGTACCCTATTATGCCCGACTGGTGGCCACCCTACACCCTTACATACCCGAACTAGGGATCGAACTGATTCAAATGTTGGAACAGCGGTTTCGCAAACTGACTTTTGCGCGGATGAGTAACGAACGCAGTCGTGGGTGGATCGAGAACCGGGTTTGTAACGTCATGTTCCTGGCCGAATTGACAAAATTTCGCGTGGCGCCAGGGTACGTTCCTATGTACTGTCTCAAGGTGTTACTGCGGGACTTTACCAACGCGTCCATTGAAGTGCTGTGCCGAGGGTTGTTGGAACCATCCGGTCGCTACCTTTACCGATCTCCCCAAACCCACCGAGTTATGATGCAACTTTTGGATATGCTGAAACGCAAGGCCATGGCCATTCACCTGGACAGCCGTTTGTCCACGATGCTGGACAATGCCTATTATATGTGTAATCCTCCCAAGGCTCGTCGTATTTCAGAGAAACCCCGTACTGTGATGGAAAAGTATATTCACTACCTGTTGTACCAAGAGCTGCGGGCGGATACGTTTACTACCGTGTATAAACTGTTGCGTAAACTGGACTGGGATGATCCGCTGGTGGCGAGTGCGGTCTTTAATTGCTTTACCAAGGTATGGAAAGTGAAATATCATCAGGTGGAATGGTTGGCAAAGCTCTTGAAAAAGTTGGCCACGCATCACCCGGAGTTCTCCACGGCGGTGGTGGACGAAGTATTGGAAAATATTCGACAGGGTTTGGAGCAAAATGTTTTCAAGCATAACCAACGACGAATGGCGTGTGTGCAATACCTGGGGGATATGTTTGCTTGTAAAATAGTGAGCATTGATGTAGTGTTCGACACTTTGTACACTATATTAACGCTGGGTTACCCGGATCCTCATTTCTATCCTGGTCGGTATTCGCCGTTGGATTTACCCCATGATTTTTTCCGGGTTCGCTTGTGTTGCTGTTTATTGGACACTTGTGGTGTTTACTTCACAACCCCTCAGGCCCAATCTAAAATTGGCCTGTTTCTACTTACCCTCGAACTTTACGTCCGGGCGAAACCCACATTGCCCATCGAGATTGAGTTTCTGCTCGATGATACACTGACCCGTACATGTCGGGGTTACCGTTTCCACGCTAGCTATGACGAAGTGGCAACGGCGTATTGCGAAAAACTCGGGGCATTGCACCAATCGACGGGACCCATGGCCACAGCCGGACAGGGTATTAGTGATACCGAGCTGGGGATGGTTGTGGGTTCCGATGTTGAATCAACGACTTCCAATACCACTGAGGAACCTCGCGGGGTGGCAGCGGCGGATCCATCGGGTAGTGGGGACGAAGACGACCGGGTAGTTCCCGACGTTGAACCCAGCTGCCCTACCCAATATACGGACGAAGACGAGGACGACGACAATGCTACGGACCTAGTGGAATTATGTCAACAACGCGAGGCCTTGGAAGCTCTACGTAAAGCCGAAGGGGACGAACTTGACCAGGAATTGAGACGGATCGTGGCGGAAAGCGTGGAAGAGCGTAAGCAGCAGAGTCAGGCCAACGGTTTAGATGTAGCCATTCCGCTCGGTTTGCAGGAAAAACATTTACAGCGGGATCCTCGTCCCTTTGTGTCATACACGGTACTGGGTAAAAAGGGAAATAAGGCCCAGTTGCGTACTTTACAGGTACCGTCCGATTCGGCACTGGTAACCAACACGATTTCTAAGCAACAGGCCGCTTTTGACGAACATCAGCAATTGAAGCAGATGGTATTGGACTATGAATACCACAGTCACGAACGAGAGAGGGTGGAATTGCAACGTACATTGGCCCACCGAGGAATTCGGCTTACATACAGGCAGTCTGGAAAACAGCGTGATCAGGGAAGGGGGTGAAGCACTTGTGTTGTTCAGAAATATTAGTGTAGTTTCTCACATAGGCATCACTGGAATCTACTTTAAATTGTCTCTATCAGTCTGACTGACTTTCACGGAAAGTACGCAATATGGTGTACCTTGCGTTTATTGGTATGATAATCACCTTGCAAAATCCAAATAAATACACTCAAATGGAAAGAGAAGACCAAGTGGGAAGTCGAGTCCTGTCCGTGTAGGAGTTTATAGAGTATGTATAAAATGTTAGCTAGTGGTACAATCCCATTACTATAGCTCTGCGATCTCGGCTAGTTCCGACTCAATTTCCGGATCCAATTCATCCAAATCCAGCAATACGTCCTGTAAGGAATTCACAGAGAGCGTTCCATCATTCGGAACCAGAGGAAACTGGGGATTAAACAGTATGTTCGATATCTCTTGGTTGAGCTCTTTTTCTAATCGAGTCCGGATGTCGGCGATTTGGCCATCGTTGGTGTCCAGTTCCTTGCTGAGACCCTACGCGTCCGAAAGATAAAATATTATAATAGATCCAAAATTGATATGGTTAGTGACAGTACAGTTTCTTTGTTATAAAGGAACTCGTTAGGGCAATAAAATTCTCAAGTAATGTGCAAAGCCCTGCACTTTCTTTGTCACAAGACCATGTTCCTCACTAAAACTGATAGTACCCACCTTGATTTTCTCCACTAAATTCTGACACATCTCTTCGTACTGCCTTATTGTACTGCTGTGATCCAGAGGTTCCAAAGTGCCTATAATGCTATCCAGGGATAATCCATGTAATGGAGAAGGTGACACAGTCTTGATAACAGTCTCGTCCCGTAGCTGATTAGCTCGATCGGTTAGTGTGGCCACTTGGGTAGATACAGGTTTCAGAGCGGTAGAAGACCCTGTATCGAGAGTCCAGGCCATCCAACTAAGATTTTGCGTAGATAATTGGGGACCTAGCCGATAACTTGGCTGGTCACCCACGTCAATCAGCCGATTGTCAGTGGAACCATTGGTCGTTCTGCTATCCAAAGACGTATTGGGGTCGGTAGTAGTAGCGGTAAAATTTACAAACGCAAAGAAGTGACTATTAGAGGACTGGTTCTCGGACGAGTTAACTGGTAAAATTCGGCGTAAATTGGTAAATACTGCCTGGTCCCGTAACGCAGGTTGACCAGTTACGTTGCGTCTAAATTTAAAATAACCCACAAGGTTTGTTTGATTCAAAACGCCATAGTTTTTCAAAACCTCGGTATGAATTTTCCCGGTGGCGTCGTAGAATCGAGGATACACGGGGCTCCAACACCGGTAACCCAGGACTCGGATTATGGCTCTGGCGTTGGCATCAGTGGTAAGTTGTCCGTTGGAAATGAGTTGTGGTTCGCCGAATAAAAAGCCTTCGGTGTCACCCAGGGCGTTGGCGAATTCTTGAGTCAAGTTTGCCAAGACGAGGGTGTCCAGTTGTATATACTCGTAGGTTGTCGCTGCATTCGTCATCATGGCGTTGGCATGTGTTTTGCTAAATTGTTAGAGTTAATGATCTAGATAGTCGAAAGCAAGAAAAGAAAAATTAGAAATATGAGAACAGGAGAATAATTGCGTAAATTCAAAAAACGAAAACATTCCGCAGTGTTTTCTGGAGAAGCAAATGTCACCATGTGGAGGGACAAGAAAGTGAAGTTGGAAAGGGGTATTAAATGACTGACCAGGGGTAAATATAAGCTTTTTTAAAAAAAATATGGGCTTAGTGCAAGCGAGCGGAGACTGGAGTCTGAGCAGATATTCCCTCGGGATATAGCTAGTCAACTTTCGGTAGATAATATCCAACAAGTTAAGCAAAAGTCAATCTTGAATAATTCTAAATAAGCATGACAATTTGACATTCAAAGCTAACCTAAACCAAGCAACCGTTCTTTATCAATATACTGGGATTTGCCAAAGAATTTTGCGAGCAGTGAAAGAGAAGTTCGCGCAATCAAAGATATTAAGTTTGCAGTCGGTAGCTGAAACATTTGTGTTGTGATGAAAGCACGGTTTGCAGTGCCATGCTCAATTGGTTCCGCGTTGGTGCGTGGAGAGCATGTACAGTAAGGAAAAAAAATAGCAGAAGCACCGAATGATACGTATTAGTAGTTTACAATAAAACACCCTGACAACCTTTAATACGTGACATACCAGAACAATACCAGTGTTTTTTAGTTAGTGACATACACAGTCGAACACTTACCTAACAATTCCCCTTGCAGAATCACCTAAAGAACGACCCTGCCCTCGGAATTGAAGTATCCTGATGCCCTACTCACTACACCTCCTTGGAATTATCCAGGTGAGTCTTTAGATGAGTGCCACCAGAGGCAACAAAAGGAGTTGACTACCATATTCTGTGTAATTCTCTCGTACAAACAACTACTAAGCTCCCTATTACGTGTCCACTGATGTAAATCTAATGCTCTTGGTTGCGAAAAATAATCTTTTATTGCACGCAAAATTCTTTTTGCAAATTCTAGTAAATTGACAACAGGAGAATATGACTGGTCTAGTAAAGGCAAACGAAAAACATAAAAAACCGTCCATGTGCGAAATAATTAAAAAAAATCGAAACTGATAATAACGAATCATAAAAAAAAAATAAGCGTCACAACGCTTATAATAACTCTGGGCCATAAATAGTAACGTGGTAAAATCTCCCCCTTATTTACTCCAATAAAATCTAAGCCCACAAATCACGCAAGTAACGTCCCTCTTGCATCCAATGGACCAGCTGGAGTTTGGCAGCCGGCAAAGAATCGATATGGTGAAGTGGATCTTCTGTGTCTTTTTCGACATCCACCAAAATCTGGGCCAGAGTTTCGTGGACGTCCTTGGCCATACCCTGGGCATCACCACACACGTACAGCACTGCATTTTCCTTGGTCATCAGTCGGTAAATGTCAGCGGCGTAGCGTTGCATTTGATGTTGCACGTACTTGTTCTGAGGGGCAGAGCCCGCATCGGGAGTGGTAGAGTCGATTGAATAGCGACTAAAAGATTCCACCAACCGATCAAGTACGCCACGTTCTACAAAGCCGGCCAGTTCACTCCGGAATAAATAATCCTTGGCGGGGTGGCGGCATCCGTAAAAGAGCCACGTTTCACCCCTCCTCTGGTTGGTTTCGGTCTGTTGCATGCGTTCGCGTTGCTCCAGGAATCCGATAAACGGAGCTACTCCAGTACCGGGTCCCACCATAACAAGCGGACGTTCTAAGGATTTATCCATTAGGAACCCGTTGGCATTGGGTTTCAGAAAGACCCTAAGGGTCGAAGTCGATGCGAGAGACGACGGACCCAAATTACCGCTCGTCAGACTGGTGTTACCATCCACGGAAGAAACAGAGTGCGAGAGTTGCTGCAGCCAAGGCGTGCAAACTCCCATACGGTTCACGTAGTAGGGGTCAGGAGTTTGGTATTGAACCACATTAAAGACAAATCGCAAGGTTTGGGGAGAGTCTGGATCAGCGGGAGCATTGGCTACGGAATAGTAGCGTGGTTGATGAGGAGGGAGCACATCCAGTAAACGGGCCAGAGGGGGCTGGCAAGATGGAAACGTGTTCAGAATGTCTAGTAACGTCGGTATCTGAGCTCTTAACTTGGCGAATTCCGCACTGCCCTGTTTACTACAAAGGAATAATAGACGCGTCTTATCGATATCGGTTTGAGCATAGTCGGCCAGCATACGCAGTAGCCCCTTTTTGGGAATAATGGTAAGGTCCACCACATGCGTGAATAGCGCACGAGGTGTCATGGGGGGCAAGTCGGCGAGATGGCTGGGCAATCCAGCAGACAAAAGTGCAGCCGTGATTCGTACGGGGTTTTCTATTTCACCTTTACTTACCAAATTTAACCGTTCTACTAGGGCCTGGACCAGCGCCGGCGGATTAGGGCATTGTACCCCGAACGCATCACCGGGCCAAAATGTCGGCAGTGGAGAAGAGGTATGCGGTTCCTTCGATAATTCTAGGACAAGGGTCCGCTTTAAAGCGTCAGGGGTGGTCAAACACTGGGCGGATTGGATCCGAACGGTGTGTAGCTGGTACGGACATGGTAAGTCAGTGGTAGTCACGACATTGTCTACGGACTCGACCTGGCAAAGGGAACTAGGAGCTCGTGGAGTACCAGTTAAGCCCTTCAAAGTGGCCAATGCACCGAAATCGAGCAGCAGCGGCCTACCTTGCCACACCGCTTCGACAGGATCAACGGGAGCAGTAGGCGCGGCAGAAGACTTTGTATCAGCCAGGACCAGTTGGTCTAATATGGAAATGGCTTGAACTACCTCTGTAGATTCACCCGCGGTCGCCGGTGTCACGGTGGAACCTAATGACGGAGTGTCCGACTTTGACTCTATAGATTTTTCCTCGACCAAACCGCAAACCTTGGCCAGGGGTTCCCACAAACCAGTACACCATGGTTCCACAACTTCTTCCAAACCGGTTGCATCGTCCGCCAAACCCTTGGGATAAAAAGTCTGGGCCTTCAATTCCTGAAGTTTTTCATCCAAACGTCTTCCGGCGTTACAAAAATTATCATAGTTGGTATCGCCCAACCCTAGTAAGGTATAATGTACAGCCGACCAATCGGCCGACGACTTGGCTAGTCGACGTAGATACCGCCAGAATTTAGTTGCATTATCCGGGGGATCCCCGTCACCGGTGGTGGATACTATGAGGACCAATACCGTCTGTCCTTCCAATGGGACGGTTTCGTACTTTTCCATAACTACGCTACATGCTTCATATCCGCGCTGGAGAGCCTGATCGGTCAAGTTGAGCGCAATGGACTCGGCGTTCCCGGTTTCGGAGCCGTACAGGAATACCACCGGAAGTGGCATGGTAGTATTGGATAAAATGTCGCTACGTACTGGTGTTTCCCCGCTTAATGGAAAAAGGAGGTCTACCCAGGGAATAGCAGTCACTAAAGAGAAATTGGAAAAAGCGTAATGAAAAAAAAAAAGGTGAATTCGACTTGAGCTAGTAAACACTCGATATCGACAGCGCTGATGCCAGGTTGCACACACTACTCGAAATTGGTTAAATGCGTACAAAGGATTTTAGAAAGAAATACTGAAGGGTGGTCCATGCTACGCTACTGCTAACGTCTTAAAATAGGAAGAAAAAAAACAGAGTACGGATAGTCTAAAAAGGGACAACAGCCTGTTCCCCCCCCCGTAGATATAAGCTCCCTTTCTTTACACCTTTTTTTTTTTGTGAATGTTTGCATGGCACTTGGCCGTCTTCACTGGTGGCCTATTCACAGTTTCTTCCCGATTGCATTTGATATTCACCAATGGTTTTCCTTGGAAAGGTTGGTGAGGCTTTCGTTCTTTGGGAGAACATCCCCACTCATCAACAACCTCTCAGGTTGTCCACCACAGCCTTTCCACGTGACCTGACTGAATGATTGTGTTGTTATTTTGGTTCGGTTGTAGCGGATCATTCCGGTCAGTAACTTGGACGCGGTATGGAATAACAAAAAATTAGGTCAGAGTATCGAACACTTGAAATACTCCAGCGTTGGTAAAGACGACGTTGCTTCTTTTTTTGTACCATAGTGATGAAGGGCGTTAGTGTGTCGGCCAAAGAGTAATTTTAGTCCATTGTAAAACTGCACCACCACCAACGAACCCTGACACCGACCCCTCGAAACTCTGGTCCTTAACAATCCCCCCCCCACCTTTCACCCCTTTCCCAGTACCCACGATAGATCTATTCCCGAAGATTCTGTATTCTTTCCTGTAATTATAGCTTTGTTTGTTTTTATACTTTTCTCTATCGTGATTGTGCATTTTTAGAGGCAATATCCAAGACGTCGAGTATGGTCACATTATCTGATTCCCCGCTAGTTTTGACCCTTCCGTCCGACCAGGGCACTCGGGGGGTCCTTCACTGTACGTTGGAACAATACGTGTTGGCATCGTGTTCGTTACAACTCTGGAGCAATGCGCTGTTTTTCGCGGAACAGTGGTTCGCCTTAGAAGAGGATAACCCACGCGCCCTGGGACTGTTAGCCTTGTGTTACCACCGTCAACGTCAACCCCAGGCGAGTTACTGGCTTTTGACCCAACATTGTACCAAGTTGAACCTGACGAATACATGCCAAGATCTCTCTGAGTCCCGTGCGGACAACTTGTTGGCCATGCAGTACTTTTTATGCCAACTGTGCGTCGAGTTACGTCGGTGGCAGGAAGCCGAGTCCCACCTACACACCTTACGGGCCGCTCTGGAAACACGATTAGAAAAGGATTTTTGCCCTCGCCCTGAAAATACGACTTATCGTGGTGAGCGATTTATCGACACCCCTCTACACAGCTTACCAGTTCACAATCCCTTACCTAGACCCACTCTGGCCGCGGTGTACTTTTTGTTAGGCCATGTGTATATGCATACCAACCGTCCTACTCAGGCCCAGGATTTACTTACGGCCTGTCTCGCTCACGATCCATATCTCTGGTGCGCGTGGTATGATCTCTACCGTACGCGCCATACTCTTTCCCCCGAGACTATGGTATCCCCCACACTACCGAACAATCCTCCCTTGGCCAAACCCTGGTCCTCGGAACAACCAGATGGACCGTTTTCGTCTACCGATCCTTCTGGAGAAATATTAGTACCTCCAAATTCTGACCCTGCCGCTACCGACGGCATCTCCAAGAAAACGCCTGCTCCGCGGTTAACAACTCTCGCAAGTAAGACTGGTCGTTCTACCGCGCTCACCAGCCGGATCAGTAAAACCAAACCCAATTCTTCTTCATCCTCTCCCCCACCTTCCCAGACCGACCCTTGCTCCGCTTCGTCATTACAGGCCCGGTCGCGCATTCCTGTGAGACCCACTAAAATTAGCAGTCGTACCACCACGACGACCAAACTGGGTTTAAGAAGAACGGTGCTCAATAAGACGAGTGCTTCCCGTTCCCCGGTAGCCGCTCGTAAGCAGGCCCTCCGTCTCGCAACCGCTGTACCAACATTGGCGTTGCCAACTGCTTCCAAAGTGGAGGGTAATTCACGTAAATTAGTCGGAAATGGACGTACTAGGGACAATCTTGGGACTCAGCCCACGGATTTAAAGCCGGAGAAACCGATATTGGGTCGAGTAACTCGCGATCCTTCACGCTTGACCAATTCTTCGGTACTTGGCCGACCTCTGAAATCTGGGGCTGATTTAATCGCACGTCGCCCGGACGATAAAAAGCGAATTCGTGTGTCATCACCGGCCGGCGTTGGTATCGACCCCCAGGGACCAGTTCCATTGGTCAAACACCTTGGAAATACTGCTTTACATGCTAATCCGGAATTACCCAAACATCCCGATACAAAACTGGGCCCGGAAAAACGGAGTCGGGTAGGTTCGGTATCTACGGACCACACCGCAAAGCAATTGGAAGCCCACCAATTTCTGTATTCGTTAGTAATAACGCTAGCTCAGATTTACCAGAGAGTTTTCCGGTACGAGTGTCGTTCGGCGCTTCAAGCACTCCACAGGTTGCCCCAAAATTTACGACTGACCCCGAGGATCTCAGCGTTGTACGGTCGTATGTATTTAGAGCTGGGACAGTACGAACAATCCGAGCGGTATTTTCGGTGGGCATGGGAGCACGCACCTTACCGGGTGGAAGATATGGAAATGTACTCAACCCTCTTGTGGCATACTCGACAACTAACCACTTTGGGGTACATGGCTCATCGTTTGGTTAGTACCCACCGACTGGCCCCGCAAACTTGGTGCGCCGTTGGTAATTACTTTAGTTTGCAGCAGGAACACGCACGCGCGTTGCGTTGTTTTGAACGGGCTATTCAGTTGGACACTACGTTTGTTTATGCCCAAACTTTGGCCGGTCACGAGCACGTCGCTCATCAGCAAGAGTGGGATCAGGCCCAGACGTGTTTCCGATCGGCGTTGCAATTGGACCCCAATCATTATAGTGCTTGGTATGGGCTGGGTATGGTTTATTACCAAACGGAGCAAGACCGGTTGGCGGAATACCATTTCCAAAGGGCCCAGGAATTGTACCCGCATAACGCCATTTTACTTTGTTGTTTGGGCATGGTGCAGGAAAAAATGGGTGATTACCAAAAAGCCCTGGAACACTACCAGGGGGCCATTCAAGTGGCTAGTCCGTCGGAGGGGAAATTGGCGACCGGTGATTCTATGGTATTACCCCCACAATTGTTATTCGCCCGGTTTAAAAAGGCCAAGGCTTTGGTTCAACTTACCCGGTACTTTGAAGCATTGCACGAGCTCGAATCCCTTACTCACCTTGTGCCCAACGAGGCTAATTTGTATTTTTTGGCCGGACAGATTCACCAACATTTAAGCCAGAATCACAAGGCTATGCTGTGTTATTCTTGGGCCCTGGATTTAGACCCACACTCCGTGACTGCTATTACTGAAGCTATGGAACAGTTGAAATTGCAGCTCGGTGACGAACACTTGTCGCGATCCACTGGTCCGGATACTTTAGATACATCCACTCGTGCTCCTACGCTTCCCCCTCCTCCTTCGTTGACTTCCCGACAAACGGTTGACCATCCCGTTCGAGTGGCTCCTGGATCTGGTGGGGTGCCTTCGCTTATGGCGGATTCCTTATCCACTCCTACAACCTCGCTGCAACATATGGGTCTTGATTTTGAGAGTGATTTGGAGGCGTTGGGCACTGCCGACGGTAGTGCGCACGATGTGCTTTCTTACTAGGCGATAGGATGTTATGCTTTCACAATTTTTACTCGACAACCAATTTGTTATTTATGCCATGTTTTATAACAGCGCCCCTCCCACTCGATATTTTTTTGAGATATAGTTGGTTATGCACTGTACATTACGGTTATACTAGACTGTAAGGGTTATGGGTGGTTGGTATTTTTTAAATGAAAATGGCCATTTTGTCTACACCGCTATCATCTTTAGTGACTTTGTAAAGGATATATACCCTGGCAACTTTGGACAAGTGGTCGGCATTGGGAAGTTGAAACCCAATGGGTTATGGTTCCACTTGGCTGGCCTGTCACTGTGGTCCATCATTTTCTGTGTGACGTACCAATGAAAGGGAAAAATGACCTGGTTATTTACAGTGGAACTGATGAACCATTCAGGGTAGATTAGCCGACGCTGAAAGGTGATTGGAAAGTACAGTCAAAAGGCTGAGATGATCAAGAAAATTTACTAGCGGAGTTCGTAGTTGCCCCCTCCTTGTTTCCTTTCTATGAGTGATTGAAGGATCTTGAAAGTAGACCCGACGTTAATTTAGCGAAACCAGGTTGGATGCACCTATAGCGTGTCTTCCGTTTGTTATTCTCCTCTTTTAGTGTGTTTATACTTGCTTTTTTTCCTTGGTTAGGCAAAGAGGTTCAGGGCAGAGTTGAGCATTGGAGTGACAAGGTCTGTTGGTTCTTTTCTGACAATAGACTAGATAAACTATTACCACACCCCTCCTCAATCTCCGTCGCTGTTTTTTTTTTCAACTCTCGAGCGGAAAGGTAATAGTCAGACCCTGGTGTAACACTTTGCGTATATCATTTCGCTTTGATTCACAAGCTAGTGTTTCATACATGTTCCCTTCCCTATTTTGTCAAACGTAACATACACCTTTTTATTTCTTTATTTTCCTCGTTCATTGCTGTCGTGTACCTATATTATCGTGGCGGTGGATAGAAATGACTTATGCATATGTCACCTTGGTGACTTCGGAACCCTACGTGGCGGGAGCCCTGGCGCTGGCCCAGTCGCTACGTATTACACAAACGCCGCATAAACTCGTATGTTTGGTCACACCACCCCTAGTTGCCACGGCGGGGTTTGCCCAATTACTCGCTACGTTCGACTCGGTGGTCACGGTGGCTGAACGTAATTCCATGGATGCGGACAGTTTGCAATTACTGGGTCGACCCGATCTAGGTGTCACTTGGACCAAATTAGAAGTGTGGCGGCTAACTGAGTACCAAAAGGTGGTGTTTTTAGACGCCGATACCTTGGTACTACGTAATATCGACGACATGTTGGTCAGCAAGGGAGACTTTGCGGCGGCTCCAGACACGGGGTGGCCGGATTGTTTTAATTCAGGAGTGATGGTGTGTCGACCCGATACGGTAATGTTTGACGCACTATGTGATTTGGCTCGATGTGAAGGTAGTTTTGATGGGGGTGATCAGGGCCTCCTTAATACGTATTTTAGTGATTGGAGTCAACAGGGTCCGGAAGGTCGCTTGGCTTTCACCGATAACTTTACCGCTACCGCGGTCTATACGTATGCGCCGGCCTTCCGACGGTATCAAAGTCAAGTTCGGGTAGTGCATTTTATCGGACGGACTAAACCTTGGCATTGTACGACGTTTTCCGATGGAACTTTGCGACTTCCACCGGGGGCTGATGAAGGATGGCGACCGTATTATCAGTATTGGTGGGAAATGTATCGGCATTACCAGGGGACTTTTGTACCTGCTGGGAAACCAACTGTTTCTGCGCAAACATTCGGCACAGGGGCAGATACCACGCCATCGGTTTTATCTGGTCATGAACCCGAATCCCCATTTCTGCGTTCATCAACTCCAACGATTCTTGTGCAATCCGACGCTCATGTCAAGGGACCAGTGGGTCACCTGGGATCTTCTTTCGACCAGATACCCCTCATATCTGGTGAAACTCACGAAACAAGAAAGGAAGGTCCATTGGTCCCTCAGACTGGGTCTACCGTTGTCTATCGTCAGGATATCCGTTCGGAAGCCCCATACTCCTCAGCTAAGCCGAGCTCCGAACCAATGGCGTTCCCGGCTAATTATGAATCGGCACCGTGGGTACCGGAATTTTCACCCACTTCGGTTTTATATCAGCATCCCCTCGTAAGATCTAATGCTTTTCCCGATGAACGACCAAATCCAATTGAATGGGAAGAGAAATGCCCGCCGTTAATTCATTTGACGGACCATCTCTACCGTCACAGATCTGGTTATGGAGGTCAACTGAGAAAAGGTCAAACATATACCCAGTCGTCTTCTATCCACGAGTCACAACGTCCCGACGATACAGAATTTACTTCCGTACCATGTCATGATAAATATACACACGAACCACAGCGATCAGGGTGGAATACTTATGCGCAAGACCCAAAGTCACCGTCCTACTGGTATCCTTTCCCGCATTATGTTACCGCTGCACAACCTGTATCATCCGTCGAAGCCATGGTTCATAGCGTATACAAATCAGGTCCGTCTTCACCTTTCCATTCCCCGTTGGTCACTTCATCATCCCATACGGACTACTTTTCCCACCAACATTGCAATGTGCTAGGATCGAGTGATCATGAAGCTCAGCGGGATGGGACTCGCCTGGATGCAGGTACTGGCACTGTCCATGGCCGACCGTACGAGCTCAAACCTGGTGCCACATGGAGTTCCATCAGTTCATCGTCGGAGACCCACTCTCAAATTAAAATCCCACCACCATCGCGTGCCCACCCCACGGATTTTGCTTACAAACAAAGTCACCCCACTCCAATAGTACACCGTCCTTCCCTTAGACCTAAAATCCAGGGAAAAGCTGCCGCTCCACTGGTGGATAAATCCTCATCTTGCTTCTCTTTCGACCAGTCCGGACGTACAGTGAACCAGATGATCAGACCTGCTGACCAGTCCAATGTACCTCCTGCCGATTTATCCGTTAAAGACCTGATTCAGAAGTGGCATCGGCAGCTGGTCGAAGAGCTATTACCCACCCTAACTGTGCAATCGGACGTAACCACAACCCAAGACAGAGCAGCTACACAAGCTGTGTCACGAATGGTACAGGGGAACCCCCAGAACATACCCCAGTCATCCGGTCCGAAAGCAAGCGAGAAACACCCATTGACCACTGACCCTTACACCCAGGCAGTGCGTCTACCGCGGCCCTTTCGCCATACGTTAAAACTACGGACCTCTATACCTCAAACCAAGGGTTCTGTGATACCTGACCAAGAAGTGGAATTCCATACGCAGGTATCTTTTGAGTCGATTGTGCTCTTCGGCGATGGGGATGAAAAAGACAGTTCGGAGGGTTGGCACTTGGTAGATCCCAAGTCGGTCCAGAGTACAGGGACGGTTGGACCATATCCACCCACTGACAAGACCGAAGGCAATCCAGATACGGTTGTGAAGACGGAACCAGCTGGTGCAGTACCATTCCACCCATTACCCCGCTTGAGCAAACAACGCCCTGTACCAGCAATGAATGCGGTAAACCAATCAGATTTATCACTTCCGATGAAAGGGACTAACCCGATATCCGCAATGACTAATGCCCCTGGGGAAGAACAGCGGTTAGTCAGCGAGAGTACGGGGTTCGAGGGATTCGCTGCGTACCGTGTCGAATGGGACGATATGGAATTGGGATGGAATCAGTTTAATCCATTGCCCCGCATGTTGCGTAAAACGTTGGAAGAGCGTCAGATGAGACGGCAGCGGTCCCGGGAAGAGTCCTCGTCGGGTTCAAGCACAGGCACCACACCTTTGATATGAATCTGATGTATAGTGCCCCGCATTTGTTAGACCAAGTAGTGACTTACATTACCATTTTTTCCAACTGCCACACATTTTTTTGGGTGATTGCTCTTTCCTGACATTATTCATGCCAATATAAATAACTGCATCACTCCAGAGCCGTAGCAGGCAGTGTGGTGACATTAATGCTAGGGGAATAATGATTCTCACCGCGTCATCTCCTTTTTGTGTCCTTCTAGGTGTAGTTCATCCCAATGATTAAAAAAATCATTCACATTCCGAAATACCTTTCCCCCACTTCACTGTGAATGTAACCAATAAAACATCGCAACCTCTAAACCCTGCCTATTTTCTCTGGGCTGTGTATTTTTCCTGGTGGGGGGATTATTTAGGTACCAAGGTTTCCTTTGCCTATTTAAGCCTGTTCTTGATTCATTAGTGGCTTATCAATTATTATTATTTTTTTTTTCGTCAATATTTTGTGTATACCAAGTGGGCTTTTTCTAATCTACCAGGACCGACGCAAATATTTATCAAATTAGGAATACGGTCGCATCGGTTTACCACCTTTTTTTTTCACCATATCCACAGTGATTATTTTGAATATCAGCTACCATCGCAAGTACTTACTGTAATCGAGAAATGTCCGACGATTTACCCCTTTCCGCTGACACCAGTAGTGACTCCGGCACCGGTTTCTCGTGGAGTAGTTGGGTAGAAGAGATTTCCACCAAAATTGCCAAACCTCTCAATGGCGTCGACCGACTGGATTTACTGGGGTCGGAGTTAACCCCCAAGATCAGTGCGCTGGGCAAACGTCTCGAACGCACCGAGAGTAATTTACCTACTTCTGGAGAGTTACAACCATCGGCGGCGGTTACAGGGCGGTTGATGCACGCGTTGTTGGGTTGTCATTTACAACCGACGGTTATGGCCGACCGTTGTCAAGCCCAGGCTTTACTCAAGGCGGGGAAATTAGTATTGGGAACGGTACCCGGTAGCGGGGCGTTGGCAATGACATTGTACTTGTTGTTACAACGAGTGGCCCAGGCCCAACATGCGAATATGGGGCTGACATCGCTTCAGTGTATAAAGCAGTGCTTGGAGCTCACGTCGGAGGATGTCAGTAGGTTTAATGTTCAACCGGCTTGGTTGACGTCGTTATCGAGCAAACCCCCTAAAACGGGGGTGGTCTGTCTTGTTCAATCGCCTGCATCCCATCGGGCGGTGTTGTTACAGTGGGCCCTGATTTTATTGGAGATTTTGGGTCAGAAATTGCGACTGGACGCCCGAGATCAATCAGACCTGAATCAGCCAGAAGAGGTCGCCGGCCTGTACCCGTTGTTCCTAGTGACCGCGCGTGTAGTAGCTGCTTTGTTGTACGGTTTGGTGGCCGGTGGTCAAGCTCCCGCCTATGTGTGTCCCTACCGGTGGCCCGAGACAGATCATGTTTTTACTTCGGTGGGCGATCCACAGGATCCGGATTCTACCCATGCCAACGCTGCCCTACGTACTTTGAAAGAACTAGCTACTGGTAGGGCAGTGTCAGCTGGCGAATTGACAGGATCGACCAAGCAAGGGTTACTGGATACCAGCATGCGACACGTGTGGCGGTGGCTTCGGAGCTGTCCCCAAGGTTGGAATACCCTGTTAGACCTTGCACTCTGCCCGAATTTGGTAGCATCCGGTAGCACATGGGAGAACCCTATGGGTACCCGGCATTGCGCAGTGGATTTGGTCCTGGTGGCCTGTGTGATAAGCACCGCATCCCGCTATAAACAGCCCTTACCCGAAAATGTTTCCCAGGGTGAGTTACTCGCGCGATTCAGCGGACCTTTAGTGGATTATTTAATATTCACAGTGTTTATTGATAAACAAGCCATACCAGTTCCCGTGTTGGCCACCACGGCCGATATGTGGACCACCTGGATAAGCTCCGATTTACTGTGGCAGCGTTTGTTCCCCCATTGGGAAAAGTTGGTCCTCCGCTCGGCGGATACCATGGTGTCCTCACTGGCCGCCATCCTCCCATTTTTGACCGTTGATTCTACTGCGATTTGGACAGGTCCTCTCACACAAGATGCGGAAAAACCCTTTTCCTTTGGTCAGGCTTTACTGTCCCTGATCCGGACCACTGATTCCGGCGTGCGTTGTGCCTGGTTGCAGTTGGCCACGATGACGGCAGGGTTCGCCCGGGATTCCGAAGGAGTGGGTCGGCTGTTGGACTTATTTTCCCACGCCGCTACCCATACTCCAGGTTTAGGGCCCGATCATAAGGCGTGGTTGTGGTCAGTGATGGAACTGTTGGCTGTGAATCACGCACTTCCGAAATCTGGGTACGCTAACCAACGCAAAAACCATCGGTTGTTACAAAAATATGTTACCACTTTCTCATCAACAGCTACTGAAAAACTTGATCTTAACCGCTGGACTGACCGTTCATTTGTGTCTGTCCGTAAGTGGGAACTCCTACTGGCCAAGGAAACCGTCGAAACGGTGGCGATGGTCATGTTGCAGTGCTATGCTAACCATGCGCTGAGTGTCATGTCGGATGCTTCGTTTCTGGATTCTCACGCCACTGAATTTACTGTTTGGTGGTCTAAAACGCTGACCTGGTGGAGTACAACTTTGAACAAGACGGATAAACCGGCTTTGCGTCGTCAATGGGCTCATATCGTCGGCGATATTATCTGGTGGATGCACCACTGGTACGATGCGGCGGCTCCGACTGATGCTTCGTCATTTATGACCAAATGGTCGCAGGTGTGGCGCTCTACCCTACAGGACCCGTTGTGGAAGACACTCCAATCGACCACTAAAAAGCTTGTCGCTAGCCCACTGGCGTGTCCGGCCGGTCCTACCGAGGGTTACGTGACGGCCATGACGGCGGGAGTGGTGGAACGGGTAACAAACGCATCGGCTACGGAGGGGTTCCAAGGTGGTGATCCCCTCTGGCCGACTACGTTGCCAGGGTGGGTATCGAGCTACGTTTTACCTAGAAAGGAAAAACCTACCACGATAATGACCGAACGGGTGTATAGCAAACTGACATTGCCCACCGAAGTTTTGTGGCTAATGCGGTTTATTGAGAGCAATTGGACTGCACTCACCACCGTTGTGAAACTCATGAAAACTCCGTTGGTGGATCAGACCGATGAGGATGCACTATCCAAAGTTCTGGATACACAGGTCGGTTTATCTGAACTGACCAAGTCAGCATCGGATGCGTTGGAGAACGGGTTTCTACGGATAAATGCCGCTGATGATCACCTCGCAGACCTGACTTGCGTCAGCCATGCATTGGTGTATTTCTGCTTACATCCTACCAATCGTCAGTTCCGCCATTTAGGGTTGCAGACTGTTCGTACGCTGAGTCAAACCACTAACTCGACGGTGTTGATCAAGGCGTTACAGTTGGCTATTGAGTCTTGGTTGGCTCAGCGGGAATCGGAAGTACATCACTCGGAAACTAAAGGGGCTTCTCCAACACCTTTGAAGGTCTCGAGTTCTGATGGAGAGTCCAAGTTCGCGGCCCAGGAAGCCCAAGATAATGCTGACCAAAAGGCACAAGAGCAATATCCCTCGCGAGTGTACCGATTAGTAATGGCTATGTTTACCGGTTATCAAACTTTGCCCTCTAACGTTGTTCCCGAACGAGATCTATTGCCCCTTTTATTGGTAGATGTAGCGCGAATTTTGCATCACCCATTAGTGAGTTCGGGCTCACCCGTGTCACCCCATGCCGCTGCGTTGGTGGAAATGTACCGACAGAGTGTTGGTCAAACCGATGCGTTTAACGGTCCGGCTCTTTCCTCCTTTTGGCTTCCCCACATTTTGGAAGAACGGTGTCCCTGGTGGGCCAACCCGTCGGTTAACCCTGCCGACCGATTCTCCGGAGTCTGGCTGTCGTTGGTACTCAATTGTCACATCACGCCTACCAACCTGGTGCAAGAATTACGAACCCCGTTGTTAGTCCGCCTGTTCCAAGATTTGCAGGTCTGTACGCCCCCGCCTGAACATTTGAAACACAAGGCCGCAGTGGTTATCGAATCTTCGAAATCCACGGCGGTTACCAAGGAGAAGACCCCCAGTACTGCCAGCAGCAAATCCGCCCCACCCAAAAGTAAACCGGGTTCCAAAAAGGGTTCGGCCAAGGACGACCCCAGTTTGCTGTTTGCCGGACTGGGTAAGAATGCCGCCCTCAAAAAGGCCACGGCGACCGCATTGGGAGTCAAGGGGAAGGCTGGTTCCAAAATTACTACCTCTCCGTCGACCAGTGGTGGCAAGGGTGCCACTGTGAAGGACGCAGAAGCTCCCGCTTTCACTGCAGTTACTACCACCACAACCGGATTTTATCAGGCCACTTTATCCGTGTTCACGACGCTGTGCATTGTGAAAGATGACCTATTCGTGCCTCTGATTTGGCAGATGACTCGCCAGGCCTTGGGTATGGTTTCCCAGCCTATTACGGCTAATGCCGATAGTACTCGTCCGTATGCCTTAGTGGAGCTCACCCCTACCAATGTTGACATCTGGAAGTATACGGGAGATCCGGCGGAACCTGTTGTGGATGTATTGGGACGTCGCAAAGGGGGAACCCCCGGTAGTTCGTCAGGAGTTCAGCCCACAGCACGCCCTACAGGTAAGTCCGCACCGGATTCTAAAAAGCCAGGTCCTGCGTTGAGTAAAGACGAACAGGCGGTGGTCAATACCCAACTCGCCAAAGAGGTCATCGTACGAGAATGGGTACAGCGAACCTATGAAATCACCCGTCGGGCGCTGGATTTATTGGGTTCCGTAGTACGTGCCTCACAGTGGTGTTTACATTCTCTCGTGCAAGTTGGAGAAGATGAGGACGAAAAGCTCCCTCTTCACTACCTTATGGCCGAGGTGGTACGTGTACTGGTGTTGGATACCCCGGCTGTCTTGAATTATGCCCACCACATCGTAGACCGACAAGGAATTCAGGTATTACAGGGACTTTCTCAATGCCTTTCCCCGCGTCTTCTGGAATACCGTCGTCTGGTGGCCACTGCCATCCTTCGGGTCTATAATATTCCGGGCGTTACCCCCGCTTGGTGCTCCGAAGCTTTAGGTCCGCTCATCCTCCGTTTGCTGTACCATTTGTATTTCCAGGCCAGTCGGAAACCTCTGGGTAGGGCCTCCTTTGCTCTGCTCTTCCCGGTATTGCAAGCGGTGGTGGACAATCAAGGGTTCGGGGACAAATCCTCCCTTTCCAAGTCCAGCGTACAGGTTGAGGAAGACTCGGAGTATACCAAGGAAGACCCATTATCTGAACAACTCAGCTTGACGGTGTACCTGTTGGAAACCCACATTCCCCACTTTGCCACCCAGGCCAATTTCCTTCGAAAAGAAATGGCCACCACGCTTCTCCATGTGATGCGTGATTGTCCTAAACAGTGCAAACGCGCCCAAACGTGTTTGGTAACCTTGGCCCAGGGCATGGGTGAGGTGAACAATGTGATCGACCAGGAGTTACAGGCCTTTGTGGACGGTGTGTTGTATGGGGATCCCATCATTCGTCGCACGGCCCTCCAGGCTTTGGACGCGTTGGACCCTCCTCAACTACCGTTTACTCCCGAGCTGTGGGTGACCTATTTCGATACCGATTCTGACAATGCTGAATTGGCTCATCAGATTGGAGAGGACAGTGGAATGCCTGCGCCTCCTGCGGAGTACTTTACGCTTATGCAGCCCTACATAGAACATTCGGAAGCTGCCATTCGCGAACCCGCGAGCCGGGCCTTGGCCGAGGCTATCCGACAGGTGGACGGCGTCGACCGCGTGGCCACGCCCTTGGGGCAATTGTGCCAGTGGTATGTGAAGTTGGCGGCCCCATTAGTCCCCGAGTACGATCAATACGGGATGGTCATCCAGGAATCCCTGAATCGACCCGACCCGTGGTCCTCTCGTTTGGCCATTGCTGCTACATTGGAATATATCGCTCCGATCGTTCGCCGGGAAACGGATTTGAGCACTTTTTGTCACTTGTTGATCCAACAGGAAGCCCTGGGGGACCGTGAGGATCAAGTGCGCCAGGGTATGCTAAAGAGTGGTCTGGCGTTGATTAAACACCAGGCGACCCACAAGACGGATTTCCTCATGAGCATGTTTGATCAATATCTAAAACAGAACCGAACGGGTGGTAAAGTACACGATATTATCCGTCAGAACGTGGTGGTCTTGTACGGTGCCCTGGCCCGTTATTTGCCGGCGTCCGACCCACGTCTGACCCAGGCGGTTGAGAAACTAATGGACTCGTTGGCCACCCCCAGTGAGGCGGTGCAGCGGGCCGTAGCGCAGTGTTTGGCCCCATTAATGCCCCCTCTGGTGGACCAAGTTCCGGCCTGGGTGAACACCTTGTCCAATATGCTGTACAAGGCTCCCAAGTACGCCCAACGACGAGGTGGGGCCTTTGGGATTGCCGGTGTAGTGCAGGGACTGGGGATCGCGGCGTTGAAGCGGTACGACATTATGCGAACCCTGGAAGAGAACATTCAGGCCCGTTCCGAAGGCCACTTGCGCCAGGGGGCCCTATTCCTGGTGGAAACATTAAACCAAACATTGGAACAGTTGTTCGAACCCTACACCATCCAACTTATCCCGAGATTGTTGGAATGCTTTGCTGATAGCCGCCCCGAAGTTCGTGAGGCCGCTGCCGATGCTGCACGGGCCTTTATGGCCCACATCAGCCAACACGGGGTGCGGTTGGTGCTGCCTTCACTGTTGCGTGGGTTACATGACAACTTGTGGCGTACCAAGCTGGGCTCCATCAACCTGTTGAGTAGTATGGCGTATTGTTCCCCCGGTCAACTCTCGATCAGTCTTCCTCTGATCATTCCCCGTTTGGTAGAGGTCTTGGCGGATTCCCACCGCGAAGTACAAGCCGCTAGTGAACTAGCCCTGGCTAATTTTGGAAAGGTCATTTCCAATCCGGAAATTTTGAACCTGGTGCCCCAACTGTTGCGTGCTCTGAATAACCCTGCCAAGTATACCCAAGCCGCCCTCACTGAACTATTGCATACCTCATTTGTGCATTATATTGACCCGCCGTCCTTGGCCCTTATCGTACCTATTACCCGGCGTGGGTTACGTGAACGGAGTACCTTTACGAAACGACAGGCCGCCCAGATTATCGGTAGCATGGTGCAACTAACTAATGGGTTGGACTTGGCCTTTTATCTGCCTTCATTGGTACCGATCCTCAAGGATATCCTGGCCGATCCCGTTCCTGACACCCGGGCTACCGTGGCTAAAGCGTTAGGTCTCCTGGTGGAAAATCTTGGCGAATCCTACTTCCCAACCTTGGTGGGAGAGCTACGTCGTATTTTGTTGTCGGATACCGCCAGTATCAATCGGGCTGGTGCTGCCCAAGGTCTGAGTGAAGTATTAGCCGGGTTGGGCTTGGAACATATGGAAGATATCCTGCCGGAAATTTTGGCTAATACTGGTCACCAGCAGGCGGCCATTCGGGAGGGGTACATGTCGCTTCTGATTTATTTACCAGTAACGTTTGGACAGCGGTTCGAACCCTTCCTGGGGGAAGTCCTGGCGCCCATTATTCGTGGGTTGGCGGATGAGTCTGAGTATGTACGTGATGCCTCGTTGCGTGCGGGTCAGATTGTTATCCACAACTTTATGAAGCAGGCCATCCACCAGATGTTACCTCGTTTGGAAGTTGGTCTATTTGATGTAGACTGGCAAATTCGTAACAGTTCGGTACAGTTGATCGGGGACTTGCTGTTTAAAATTACTGGATTGGATGGTAACCAATTAGACAAGGCCTTTGGTAATGTAGATGACGTGGGTGAAGGCGAAGATGAATACGACGGTGAACCCGATGAATTGGAGCCTAACCTCAACGCCGAGGCCAACCAACCTCAGGGCATGTTGCAACGTAAAGCAAAGACCAAGAAATCCAAGAAACGAGATGACAAATCAGCAGGAGTGGACAAGGAAGCCGAAGAAGAGGAGGCTATAGTGAGTGCTGAAGACTGTCGCAAACGGCTTATCGAGGCTCTCGGATCGCAACGACGGGACAAGGTGTTGGCGGCGTTGTACGTGGCCCGTTCGGATATTGCGGCCACGGTACGTCAATCTACTACCATGATCTGGAAATTCCTGGTAGGTAACACTCCCCGTACGGTCAAGGATATTCTGCCCCATATTATGGCCATCATTATGACCAATTTAGCTAACGAACACGAAACTCCACGTCGGATCGCCGCTCGTACGTTGGGCGACCTGGTGCGTAAGTTGGGTGAATCGATTCTGCACAAGGTGATTCCCATCCTTAACCAAGGCTTGGCCAGTGACCAGACTGCGACAATGCGCCAGGGAGCGTGTATCGGGTTGAGCGAGGCCATTGTGACTATGGGACGTTCCCGTATTGACGACCACGTGGACTCGATTGTGCCGGTGTTGCGAAAGGCGTTATGCGATCCCGAGAGTCCTGTGCGTGAAGCCGCAGCGGTGGCGTTTGACCGGTTACAAAAGACCTTGGGTCCGGCAGCGGTGGAACAAGTGGTGCCTTATTTGCTCAACGAACTGGCTAGTCAGGAAACGGCTTCTGCGGCCCTAGAGGCCCTACGTGAGCTGATGCTGGTGCGGGCGAATTCGGTGTTTCCTGTGCTGATCCCACGTTTGATTGAGTCCCCCATCACCATATTCAAAGCGCGAGCTTTGGCGTCACTGGTGGCAGTAGCTGGTCACAGTTTGAACCGACGACTGGATGACATACTTACCGCACTCCTCACTTCCCTCATGACGGAACGTAGCAAGGATACTGCCGCCGCCCTTCGGGAGGCCATCGGAGCCCTGGTGGGATCGATCACGGACGAGGAAGGACTCCACGCCCTCATGATGATCTTGTTCGAACACGCCAAGGTTGACCAACCTGTGGCTACCCGTGTGGAATGCTGCTGGGTCCTGGGTGTCCTGTGTTCAACTAACAAAGATTTGGACTATACTGAGTATGTTGAGGACTGGGTACAATGTCTCCTCCCCAATTTGGCCGAACAGGACCAGCCGGAACTACTCCAGGCTAGTTGGGATGCCCTAGCGGCTCTACTGAAAACAGTGGATAAAGAGGAACTGGTATCCCTGGTGGTGCCCGCCTATCGGGTATTATCGGCAGTTACGGATACTTTACCCACCGGGTCATCTCTACCCGGATTCGATTTACCCAAGGGTCTTAGTCCATTACTACCCATATTCTCCCAGGGTCTGATGTTTGGCGCACCAGAAGTACGGGAAGCAGCAGCGTCAGCCATGGGGTTACTGGTGGTGTACACCGCGGCTGACCACTTACGTGCCTATATTACCCAAATCACCGGTCCCCTCATTCGTATTGTAGGTGACCGACATCCACCTAATGTTAAGGGGTCGATTTTGAGCACTTTGCACCAACTATTGGTCAAAGCGCCAATGTTCCTTCGACCTTTCTTTCCGCAGTTACAGCGTACTTTTGTCAAGGCATTAGTGGAACCCGCTCCCGAAGTTCACCAACAAGCCCTGCCCGCTTTGGCTACCCTGGTGACGGTACAACCACGGGTGGATCCCTTGATAATAGAATTATGCAATTTTGCCAAGCAAGGGGACCTTCCAGTACGTAGTACCATGCTTAAGGCACTGGTGAGCGTATTGAAACACACCAAGACTACGGTCAGCACTTCTTCGCTTGACCTTGTGAACGCTACGTTTACTGTCGCACTGGCTGACTCTAATTTAGAGATACAAGAAGTGGCAGCCCAAGGTGTGGGCCAGTACTATACAATGTTGGGTTCGGAAGAAGCGTCGACTGCGTTTAGTAAATTGGTCTCCGGAAACGGCAATAGTGTAGATCGCACCACTGTGTTACTGGTGTGTCAGGCCGTGTTACAGATCTGCCCGGATCTTGTGACGGCCAATTTGGCGGAGACGATTACGGGTTTCGTGGAGGAAAGTACGAATAATCCGTTGCAACTCACTCATGCTGTGGCGTTGACCCATTACGCCCTACAGGTACCTGCCTTTTTTACCGAATCCCTAACGCGTCGCTTGGTCACCTTCATGGCGAAGGTCATCAAGGAAGGACCCAGTCCCGTAAGGGCTGCTGCGCTAGTGACAGTCAAGTATTTCGCCAAGTCGTCGTCCGATCGAATCACCCCACAACTGTTGGACAGTTTGGTCGCCGAAGCCATGGTTTATGTCAAGGATCGTAACATCCCCGTTAAGCTGGCTAGTGAACGGGCGTTGTTATATCTTTTGGGACTCCCCAAAGGACAGACGACCTATGAACACTCTTTGGAACGGGCTGACCCGGCATTGGCCAAGAATTTGACCGATTACCACCGTCGTGTGCTTTCCAAGATGGTACTTGCCATGCAGGAATCGGGCTATACTAGTGATGAAGGTGATCTGGATTTGTTGCGTGGTTAAAATCCCTTTCTGAAAAAAAAAGAAATTGGCAATGATAGGGAAAATGACCACTTTACATGGCTTTGCCAGTTGATTATCATTTGTACATGACGTGTGGTGGTGATACTTTACATCATGTGGCACACAGTCAGTCCCCATGGGAATAATTAGTAGTCTTTTAATAAAAATCAACTAGATTCAATCTTCGTCTGTCCAAATCTGTCAGCAACAAGCCTTTTATCAATCAATGAGAAATTTTCCGAAATCAGGGATAAATGGGTAATATTTTTTCTTCACCTTTTTTGTACTATTACCCCTTGTTAATAGGAAGATATATGTCTTGGTTTTACCTTTCTACCTTTTGTTTTCGTTGAGTTATCCTAATTTAAAAGTCATTTACCATGTCCTGTTCACCTAAGTCACAACACCCTATGCCTGCTACTACACCAACCTTAATTGGGCACCACATTTGGGTATTTTTTGAACTCGGCCAAAACCCAACTGAAATCCACAAAACTTTGCAGGGTTATTATGTAAAAGGTTGTCCTTCGTATGCCATGGCATGCATATGGTACAACAACTTTAAGGCTGGTCATTTGTCCTTTGAAGATGAGCACCGCACAGGACGTCCTTCCAATGAGACCTATGAATATAAAAGTGACACCATCAAACAGCTAGTTAACGAGGACCCATTTGTGACCTTGAGAGTGTTTGCACAGGAGGTAAAGACTTCAGTGTATGACATTTGGAATGTTCTCCACAACCAGTTGCATTACCATTCGTACCTTAGTACTTGAATTCCCCATTCCCTAATATCAGAGTTGCAGAATGACCACAAAACTGCTTCCCTCAATTTCCTTGATGATTTTCAGAAACCAACCAACTCTCTCATGTATAATATCATGATGTGTGATGAAACCTGGGTCTACTATAATAACCCCCAGACTGGCCCTGGTCGAAAGGTATGGGTGTCAGAACACCAAGGTCAGCATGACCCCATCCCTGCTCAGCCATGGTGGACCTCAAAACCACAAAAAGTTTTACTGCGTTTTTTAGTAGGACTGGTAGCTCGTACTGTGTTTGGTACTGGTAACACTACAGTCAACAGTTCCTGTTACATAGAGAATTGTGTCAAACCAATGGTTGGGGAATGGCAAAAAGCACATCCAAAGTCACCCACTTCCTAAATCATCCTCCATCAGGATAATGCAAGGCCTCATGTTTCTCACTATAGCAATGCCCATATGGATGAGCCTGGATTCCAACTACTTAAAGCACCACCCTACTTCCCTGAGCTTGCACCATGCGACTTTTGGTTGTTCCTGCATATCAAGAATAAGCTGGAGGGTAGAATGTTTGACAATGATGATGATATTATAATAAAGTCCTTGGTTCCCTCCAACGAAGTGACTTCCACAGATGCTTTGCTGAGTGGTTCAAGAGGGTGTACACAGTACTTGACAATGATGGTAACTATATTAAATAAAATCTGGTTCTTATGCAGATCTCAAGAAACCTTTGTGCTAATTGATATTTTATATGAGGTACATAACTGGTGTTCCAACCTAGGGTTCAACGTCACGTGGATATCCGGTCGTGCCTTACCCGGCGCTTCCCCAGTGCGCCCTGATTCATCAGTATTCGAATTGTGCTACGAGAGCCCTGCCCATCCTGTCGTTTAACCCCCCGGATTCTTTGACAACATATGCTCCTCATCTTTTCCGGTTTTCCCTCGTCATCTTCCTTCACATTGTATAAAGGTTTACTTTTTTTAATCTTCCCTGAAAATTATAATTGTCACATCTCATCCGAGTAACAAACAGGCTACGATTTACCCCATATCCACAATGGTAAGTTGGACATTGTCGTCTTTCGTCGGGTTCATGTAAATAATAGATTATAAACCACATTTTAAAAATGCGACAAAACTCTCAACGACTGGGCTCCTTTGTACCTTTCATCTCCCACAATTGTTAACCTATCCCTTGTATTCATCTTATATGTTTTACGGGTTTGAACGTGCTTGTGGTTCATCCACGCGCGCCTTTATAAACATACTATTCGGGAAAATGAAACAGTCGGACACTTCGAAACCCAGAAATCTTCGGTAAGTAGTGCCACTTTGTATTTCTTTACAAACCAGCGGAGATTGCCTATATTATCGCACTCCACTTCTACCTATGAGTCCTATTTCACTAATTCCTAATTTATATTTCGGTCCCCACTACGTCTTTTATACCATACTTCGGTTGCTTTATAGTCGCCGCAATGTGCCCGACTCGGAAAAGAAGGAGAAAAGCCGGGCCACGGGAAGCACGCAGAGTATGATGCGCTTATACACCGACGATGCTCCCGGTCTCAAAGTGGACCCCGTAGTGGTGTTGGTGCTCTCATTGGTATTTATTGCGTCCGTGTTTTGTCTCCACATTTACGGAAAACTGACTCGCCCTGCCCCTGAGGCTTAGAAATAAATATGTATTGACGCTACCCGCGTAGAAAACCAGGAGGAATCGGGAGGGATTATTGATGTTATTTTTCATCCGCCGCTACTTGCCCAAGCATATATTGGTGGATAGACTACTTGTTCATCTGACAAAACCCGCTTTTAGCATAACGGCCCATGTTTTATAAAAAAAAAATACTCTTGTGTATTACTTGCTTTTTTTTTCTTTAAAGATGCATTCAGAGCTTACATAAATCCTTGACCAATATCTTACTACTGAAAGTATTTTTTTTTCATTTACTTTGACAATAAATGTACACAAGGCACAGCGTTACCAGGGACGGGTATATGTTTTGCTGAGATTACATGACTAAGCAGGCTTGTATCGGAAATCGTGCTGTTAATACTGAAACCCACTTTTCTTTACAAGCTACTATATTTTGTGAAAGATAATTTCACGCAAACAAGGGTATCGGGTTCGCGTCGGATAGCCAGCATGGTTGTATTGCAGTGAGAAAACAGTGTGTGTTAGTAGGCATACGGTAAAGAGATTAGCAGCTGTTTGTACGAGAGAATTATACATATTATGGCAGACCGTTCCTTTGGTGCTTTTGGTGGCACTCGTCGAAAGACTCACCTGGACAATTCTGAAGGCAGCGTCGTACTCTTCAGGTGTCTCTGCGAGGGGAGTAGTATCTAGCTGTGCGTGCCACCAGCAAAAAAAGCACTGGTACTTGCCTGGTATATTATGTATTGATTACTGTCTGAATTTTCTATTGGAAACCAATAATGCCCATCATTCTGTGCTTCTGCTGTTTTATTTCTTGCTATGCTTGCTCTCCACGCACCCTCATCAACCGCTTGTACGTGGCACTGAAAACCGTGTTTTCATCACAAATCAAATATATCGGCTACCCGTGCCAAACTCCGCTTTCACTGCGCACAAAATTCTTTCGCAAAGTCCAGTACCTGTGGTGTTATCCCTTAATCACTCTGCTTACTAATTGTCTGCACTGGTACTCTCGAGGATTTATTCATAAAGGTGATACAGCCAATAAAAGTCTTTTTTTTTAACCCGATACGATTTTTTTTTCAAAAGAAGCACACGACACTAACCTGATGCAAAAGCATTCAAGGTTGCACTCGAGTTGAAAAAAAATATATAGTAATAATAGCCCTTCCCAGGGAAATTTTAAATTAACCAATTTACTGCTTTAATACTTGCATTGTTTCACTTCCCTTTATTGCCAAGCGTTTGTACAACTCGCTCGCGTTTGCAACCACTTGATCATAATGAGGAATACGCTGGACTGGACCCTTTTAGCCCTGGAGGGTAAAAGTGGTGAATTCCCGTCTTCGCTTCTTAATACCACCGAGGCCACGCTGTGTCAATGGGTAAGCAAAGGGGA
>JAOPJG010000252.1:0-31867 GCA_027478255.1 Dispira simplex | reverse complement strand
TTGCAATGGATAAAAATAGTACGAAATAAATATGTCACTCACACAAGTGACAAATGACAATTGGGTTCCGATATTTTAGAATATATCGGGTATTGATGATAAATTTCATTGTACCCTTTGTGCAGCAGCACAATATCACCCCACACCCGCCATTAATAATACTAATGGAATAGTGTCAAACCAATAGTTGGGGAAGGCAGAAAACATATCCAAAGTCACCCACTTCCTGTATCATCTTCCACCAGGACAATGCAAGGCCTCATGTTTCCCACCATAGCAAGGTCCATATGGATGAGATTGGACTCCGACTACTTAAAGCACCACCCTACTCTCCTGACCTTGCACAATGTGATTTTGGGTTGTTCCCACACATCAAGAAAAAGCTGGAGGGCAAAGTCTTTGACAATGATGGTGGGATTATAGGGCTATATAGTGAAGTCCTTGGCTCCTCTTCAACGAAGTGATTTTCACAAATGTTTTGATGAGTGGTTCAAGAGGGTGTACACAGTACTTGACAATGATGGTAATTATTATTAATAAATTGTGGTTCTTACATGGATTTCGTCGAGCATTTCTGATAACTGATACTATTTATCGTTGATAAAGTTCATTCACCAAAAGCGGTGGTCAGGAAATTTATATGCTGGTGATATGAGAGAGATGCTAGGCTCAGTTGGCCAAAGAACACATTTACATTCGATTAAAGTAAAAAATAACAATCCCAAGTTTGATTATGCATCAAGTATTTGACACTCTTCTTTTATCCGGTACAGCTAATACCTCGGCAAAATTATGCAGCACTACACATTCGCTTATCAACCCAACTATAAAGCTAACGCCAAAAAAAAAGGACAAAAATTCTAAAACTCTTGTTCATCGGCATCATACACGTCGTAAATTTCGCCCACTCGCAATAACAACTTTTGAATCAGCCCCATTAACCCCGGAGGTCGTGGATAATTGAACAATCGTAGAATATCAGGGTAGAGGATTCGCAACTGGCATTTGGTCTGTTTAGGATCCATCTCCATTATATTTTCCAATACGTTGCAAACTATGGGCTGCCAGGCCTGAATATGGTGTTCGGCGGTGCGGGGATCGATGCGATTAAAATGACGTAGGACATTACGTGACAAGGGAATCAGCCGACCCTCAACTTCCTCCGCGATGAGTTGTCGCTCAGGAGTGGTATCGGAATACATACGTTGAAGAATGGTGATGGAACACTGGAGACTGCTCACTTCCTGTTTCAATAAACTGGGCACCTGTGTCATGAACCCGCTTTCCACCAGGGCCAACCGGAGCTGCACGTCCGAGTTGAACTTGCGGGCAAACTGGTACGATTTGTCCAAACAGTCTAGAATGAAGAACAACTGGTCGGTGTCCACCGTTTGGTAAATGGTGTGGTTCTTGTGGAACAGTTCGTCCACAGTTTGGATTAGCAGTAACTGGAGGACGCATTTAAGGGTGATACGTTGGTATTCCACCTGGGGGTCACCTTTCCAACTGCAGGGTTTCGCCGTAACTCTAGTGGAATGGTTGCCATTCAACAGACCTGACGTTCGGTCACCAGCCAAACCGTCTCCCAGGACGGCGGTTTTACCGTTCATCTCAAAGAGAACGTGGGGCACGCTCACGTTGAAGAGATGGAGGAACGTTTGACAAATCTTTTTCCACGCCACAGTGTCGAATTTTTGATAATTGTGCTCCACCAGTTCCTGGAAACAAGCCGTGCCAATACGGGCCAATGTTTCGCTTTCCTGGGTAATACACAAAGTAAGAAGTTCCAAAATGCCGTCCAGGGTGGGACACAGCACGTCGTAATAAAAGGTAAACAGGTCAATCAGATTACGCAACGCCTTGATCAAAGTGGTGGAAAACCAAATGGAGAAATCCTCCTGTCGTCCGGACCGCTTACCCTCCATAGAATGTTTCAAATCGCCAAAGATGGGATATACCACATCGCGGATAATCAAGGACCAAAAATCAAACGAGAATGACCCACCGTTACTTTTCAAAAATTCAAACAGGTAGTTGAGCGCCTTGGTTCGTACTTCGAGGTCGTCACAGTTCATAATGATATCGTACATGGCGTGGAAGATTGGGAGCCATAATCGGTACACCGGATCTTCATTGGGAGAAAATAAGTGATTGGGTTCATCCCCCAAGGGCAGTGGATGCGCCGCCGTGAGTACGGTGGGGGAAGTTTGCGTAGTAGTGGGACCTGGGAAAGAAACGGGCGGATGACTCTTTTCAGTTAACTCCGTGCCCGCGCCAGAAACCTCCGCCTGGGGCTGCGTTGGTACATGGTGTGAGCCTGATTCCTCTAAAGGGGATTGTAAACGCGACGCCAAATTCTTGGCACACAAGTACAACATTTCGATAGCTTGTAAACTACTCCGCTGGTGCTGGGCCGAAGTGCAAAATTCCGTAAGACAATAAATCAATTCGGGAAAGCTGCCCAGGGTGACAATATCGTTAAACCGGGACCGACACACCTCGCGTAAAATTTCAAACGCCATAGTGACGATGGGTTCACTGGATTCCCGGGCGGCGCTGGCCAACGTCGACAGGATGGCCTTCCATCCGGACCGAATCTGTTCACTGCGCGACTGGATCACATGTTGTACGCAACGCAATACCATATCCTTGATCATCACGTCGGGACTGTTTTCCAGAATAAAATGAAAAGGTCTGAGAAAGTCCTTTTGAAATTTGAAATGAGCCAATTCCTCCTTTTCCAAAAATTTCATGGCCAACTGACGCAAGGAGTCCAGAGCGAAAAATCCCACTTGTACGTTAGGGTGACAACCCACTTGGTTGAAATGGTCACCCAGGATGGCCCATATGTTGGACCATTCCAAACGGATACGGCCCATGTTGTAATAAGAAATCTCCACGATTTTTTGCAAACTGTACAGCCGCGGTTGTTCGTGGGGGCCAAACGTCGAGTTTTGGATTTCTTCCCACGAAACTTCACTCAATGCTCGTACGAATTCCACAATACCTGTGCCAGACAACCGTACACTGGAACTAAAAATACGGTCGACGGCTACCACCAGGGTTTGGGACTGGGCGTCCAATCGGGAAAGATTAGTTAGTTGGAGCGATTCATTCAAGTGCTTGGTACCCAGTTTGGATTTCCCACCCACGATCACCGAGCGTCGGATGGGTTTTTCATTAAACCGTCCCCCGCTGAGTAACGATGAGGCACGTTCGCTACTCACCGTCGATCCGGTTGAAGGCGTCTGGGATATGACACTGGACCGATGAGGAGAGGCCGGTGGAGCCCCAGTCATGCCCAGGTGCCCACCTGCCGCCTCACCATTTCCAGTGGGTGTAGTTGGAGGATGCGACGGCACGAGCAACGACATCGCACCCCCGCCTCCCCCGTGACCTGCGCCCAAAGGATCGTGAATTAACTGTAGTCGTTCCAACTGACTCACACAGGTAAGTACGTCTAACCACGACTTGTTCAAATGGTTCCCATCCACCGCGGCAATATCCAACAAGGTTTTGATTGCTTCGATATTCTTAGGTTTCATCTCCATCAAATCGGCCAACACGGTAAATTTAGCCAAAGTGGACACAAAGGCGTCCCGAGCCAATGTCAACTCAAACGTCACGCTGATATGGATGGCGTGCCGGAAACTCTCCAAACACAAACGGATAATGTACGGGTCGTCCATTTCCTGCGCAGGTCCACTAATACCGGCCAAGATGGGCATCCACACGATTTCGAACATGGGTCTGACGTGGGCCACATGGGAAGCCTGGTAAAATAGGTTAATTTCGTTGGCGATATCTCGACGGGAACGTTTGCGAAGAATGTCCTTAATCAACGCTTCACTTTTGTTGGCCATCTCCCTTGATAAACTCGTCAGCCGTTCGTACCGAGAATTACGACGGCGAAGCACATCCAATGCCAAAGTTAATCCTGACCCCGCGGTTTCTCCCGTACTGCTCGTTCCCCCCAAACTATGACTGCCCATACCTGCATTGCCCGCGTTAGCCAGGGGGTCGTGTTCATCCTTGAGAATAATCTCATCGTGCTGGATTTCGTCGTAAATAGCGTGTAGAAACTCTTCGGGTAAATCAGCATTTTCGTTAATACCGCGGTTATTTTTTACGAAATCGGCCTTGGTCATACGGTTCTTGACCTGGGGACTGTGCAAATCGGTATTCAACAGGATGACCGAATACGATAAAACGTAGGCCGTGTCCGCATTGGCAAACACGTCGGGATTACCTTCCACATACCGTTCGGCAAATTTCAACATAAATCGATCGATTTTTTGGGATTCTCCCGGTAGTCGAAAATCTTGTAAAAACTCTCGTAGTGCCGTGACAAACGGCATATTGGTAAAGGTGAATTGATCCACAAAGGCGTGCATCACCGCAATGTTTTCCGGGTCGCCCTCCCCGAGGTATTCCCCTAATTGGGCCTTGTTCCACCCTTCGGTAGACCGAATAAACCGGGCAATGGCTTCCGGATCGCGGGAAGGTATGAACCCCGCGTCGAGTAAGGCCTGGATACCCTTGTTGGGTTTCCAATTGAACAAACGAATCCCGTCTTCAAACTGTTGTTTACGCTGTTTAAAGAACATGAGTTGGTCGGGATCATCGGTGGTCGGGGCGTGTAACCCGTGCTTGGCTAAAGTAGTCGAAGACGAAGACATAACCGACGCACTACGTGACAATCGGTGGTCCATCTCTCCGTTGGGCGGGGTAACCCCCCGGGATTCATCGGTGACAGTGGAGGCGGGACGATTCCCGTTGGGTTCACCGGGTATGGTTTCGGTACTGCCCTCTCCAGGAGTCGGGGAAGCGGCTTCGCTTGTTCCACCTTGGACTTCGTTGGCACCCCGGTTGACCCACGATACCAAAGAACGGAGTATACCCGTCAACGCCTCAATTGATTGACATTTTAACGAAAAATCGTCCGGTATCGCCGATTCCTTTTGTGAAGCGAGCGCTTGGGTTACCGCTGAAGTGGTTAACGAAGGTGGAATAGTAGTACGCGCACCAAAATCTCCTGGGGAATGCGGTAAAAACATGGGACTTGGTACAATGTAAGACGGACCTTCGGGACCGGTTGAACCCGGTCCGCCTGCTCTGGTGGCTCCTCCCCCCGTATTGCTGGTAACTTGCCCACCCTTATTTGCCCCCGAACCGGTTGACCCACCGGGACCCCCGCTGGTGCTGGTACTGACGGTACCTCCGCTTCCGCTGTAACCGGCGGCAATCTTGGACAGCGTGTTTACCAAACGTTCGTACAAGTTAAGGGTCGAATCCTGGCTGCAGTCGTAATTAAGATAAAACTCGATCAAAGTTTGTGAGTTATTACAAATTTCCAACAAGCACTGGATCAAGCAGCTACGCTGGAGGTGGGGCATTCGACGCATATCGATGGTAGGGAGCACAATTTCCCGGAACAATACTTCGATTTCCTTGAGCACAAATTTGTGTAGTCCCACCAAAAGACGCGCAAGAATAGCCAGACTCACTTCGAAAATACTGAAATCACTAGACACTAGGTTCCGCGTTAAACTCAATGAAATGTACTGTTTGACCACTCCGATAAAGGGTAACGTAACAGACTCCGGTGTCTCACCGGTCTGGTCCATCGCACCGGGCCCATCGTTGAGGGAAGGGCGGGATAGCGGATCCGCGGAAGTCGGAGTGCTGTCGCCAGGAGTTTCGGAGGCTTCTGAATGCCGAGCAATGGACTGTGCCGTTGGTTGTAATTTAACCAAAACATTGGCGAATACGTCCAAATGGGTATTCAACACAATGTAAATAAGATGTAGAGCCAGCAACCGGGAGCGGAGTGAAAGTACCCGAATATCATTGTACTGCTCGTTGTTCATGGCCTTGGTCGAAAGCTTGCAGAGTGCCCGGAACAACGCAAATGCATCCCGGATGGCTTGATCATTATCAACCGAGGTCCCTTGCCCCGTAGATTGATTGGAAACACTATGGCGGTTGAAGGTTACACCCGCCGTGGTAGACTGCGACATAGCAGTGGGGCTGGCGGGCGGCATACGAGGGGAAGGTGCAGGAGACCCGGTGGGTAATTCTCTGGCTGACAAAGCCGGAGTACTAGAAGTGGAGGCTGGGCGAGAAGGACTCTGTAGAACGTCATTAGTGTGATCCTTGACACCATCAGCAGCGAAAAGGGACGTGGTGGGATTCTGCATCGGTGGAACGCTATCCGGCACCGTACCGTTGGGCAACTGTGGCAGCAAATCATTCTGTTGAACCAGATACGCCAGTTCGGCGGACCCTTCTGGCGGAGCACTCACCTGAACCCGGTTAAACACAAGATGTACAATCTGGGCCAAAGCACCCTGGGCCAACACCTGGATGGGCTCACTACGGGCCATAAGAAAAATGTTGTAAATGGTTCGCACCGCAACTAGCAGGGGATCCTGGTGGAGACAATGTTTGGGATCTGCCGAAGTACACGACACGGCAGCTAATAGGGCCTTGACGATTTGCAACTGCACGGTTTCATGGGCCATTTCCCCAGCACAGTACTGACAGATGATGGTGACCAGCTGGTCCAAGATACTTTCTCCAGGTTTGTGGGCCGGTTGGGTTTGTCCCGCCGGGGGCACCGGCTCGTGAACACAGTATTCGAAGAACCGATAAGAAATCAGTTTCTCGATACAGTCCAAAGCAATAGTGGTAACCTGGGGATTATCCATGGCACAAGCCAGCCGTAACGGGGTCACGATTAAACTCATCAACGTAGCACTCGGCGGGGCGATGGTGGGTTGCACGGTAGGTAGTTCCTGAGGTGACATGGGCTGAGGCTGGTGTTGCTTCAGACCATCCAGGGCCTGGGTCAGAGCGTCCCGTAGTTGTTTGTCGCGTTTTCCTTCCCGCGTTTTGAGTAGCTTTTCTAAATCGTTGACGATGAAAAAGTGCACCGAGGCAAAAGAGGACGTGGCGGACATATTAGTGGCCGTACCCACTGTGCTGGTCGAATTCGTACGGTGAGCACGTGAGGGTTGGGTGGGTTGCGTCGTTGAGGGCAACGAGTCGGTGCGAATGGCGGGAACAGGATCCGACGTTTCCACCACCAACGACGAAGAGATGGGCTCATCCCGCTCGGTAGCTGGTTTCACTGACGATCCCACATTATTCTGGTCAGAAATTGTATTAACTGTTTCGTCTTGCGTCGGAATATTATCTGGATCGGCAATGATTTGATTAGAAGGGAAGTTGGATTGGCCCATCTGAGTGGTGTTTACGAGGACCTCATCGGGTCTCACGGAAGCCAAGGCCGAATCGAGGTGATCCGCACTGCATGGATGCACATTTCGATCAGTTTCAACGTGGGCTTCGTGAGATGTTGCTGTGGTCGCAGGTGATGCCTCACGCTGAGTTTGAGTGGCGGGTGGTATGGGTGAAACAGATTTCAATACGGGACTTTCTGCCACGGGTGGGTCCTGATCCTGACCAGCAGAAATGGTGACATTAGTGGACTCTGACATGGGGTCCCACACGCCGAATGGGTGGTAAAATAATGTGTCAAGGACTAGGTTGTGAATATGATGGAAAGAAAAAAAAACTAGACAAAAGAAAGATACGCCAAATTTACTCAACCGAAAAGTTGGATGTAAATAGGAATGATAGTCCTACAACAGCAGTACTTTGACAAATAGTGGGTAAGCCAAAGGTCAGTAGCGTGAGTCAAACAATGCCAAGTGTTCTTTTATTTTACAGTTGAGGAACGCGATGCTTGGGTTCCTACCATCAACACACCCGCACTTTCAGTTCTATGATGTGAGTGTATATCACTGGCTTCCAAAGGATTTTATCAGCAAAGGTTTAAGGCTTCGTGTGGTCCAATAGGTTACACATACCAGGTCTCGGGAGCTCATGTAAAAGTGTACATTTCTTTCCTGCTCAGTAGCGACAGAGTAACCCCAGGCTGCGTGATGGTTAGTAACACGTGACCGACAGTAACTATCCCCCTTGTTTATGACAAAATCCCTGCAGTACTCTTGGGAAGTTTGACGTTTTGACAAAGTGCAGATTAATACTAGGATTTACCGTATACCCACCAAGAGTATATTATCCATCCGAGAGACCTGGGAGTTACTGTAAGAGCAAGTAGAGAATCAGTAAAGTCCATTTCCAACCCCGTATTTAGCTGTTTGTTTAACCCAGGCAAACAATGAAGCGAATGGACAAGACATAACGGAGCGTTCAGCTAGTCCCTGTCAGGGGGGTACTATTGGTGATAATGAATGACGTTTATCTAGGAAAATTTAAGGGTATTAAGCATGTCTCCGCCAAGGGGTAGCGTGGCCCACAGGTGAATGGCAGTAAAGCCCTGGATGGTCTATGATAACCTGCGCACCGCAGGAAAAGCCATCCGCCAGAGCTGCCAAGTGAGTCCTTGCCACCAGATCACCTCTTCCGAGCCTTCTTGATCTGCGTTAACTGGCAGTGGTGCCCACTCCCACCTTGAGGTGGAGGATGAAGACGTTATTCGTAATTCCGCCAACCAGACTTCGCCTACACATCTCCAAAAATAGCAAGTGTTTCGCACCACAGTGAACACAGTGGCCTATAAAAAACTCACTCTGATAGGTGGCCAGGTCACAGAGAATGGGTTTAGTGTTGGTGCCTGTTCTCTTCTATGGATTACCCAGCAGGTGTGCATTGCTAGCGGGGAGGCTGAGATTTCTCCCTCTTCGATCAACAGTTCCATTACTCGCTCGTTGTATCTGTTTTTTTTTCCAAAAGCTTTGTTTTGGGTGTTGTGCAAGTTCTAACGGCGCCACAACCCTTCTTCCTCTTCCAAACGTATTTTATAGTCCCTTTTTGGTGCTTTGCTTACTCTTCCTTACCACTTATTATTTTTATCTAAAGGTGTTTGCCTATACCGACGTCCTATCGCCGGTGGTTGTAACTCTCTTCGTGTGAAACTTTCTTTTTCTTTGCTTCTACAGGGTGTTACCTGCCCGCTTCGTCGCTCGTATGCTTTACGTCGAACATTCGACCGTATCCGCCGGTGCAATTCGCCTTTGCGAGGTAATGTCTCGCTACTTATAACTATTCAAGGTAAGTATCCGGTGTATCCTGTCTTCAGAAACATCAAATGCCGCTTGATGTTCTTGCACCCTGTCCTACTGCTCTTTGTTTCGGGAGTGATTGGTTTTTAGCTTAAATAACAGTTGCTGTTTAGGGAGTGGGAGTTACACATACATTGTAATGCATGTCCACTTGTGCCTCTGTCTTTGATTTGGACTAGCCAGGGCATAGTTTGTGAAACTTTGGCATTTCGTTATTCACCTCATCTCAGTGACACGTCCCCGAATGGGCCAGTTTTTCAGCAAATGAAGGTGCATGTCTTTTTCCACCCGTAGTACGGTGAAAACGGATGGCATTTCTGGTAGTGCATTCACTAACTAATGGCATAGAGCCGGATCTGGTGAATGGCTGGCTTAACACCGTCACTCCTCCTTATACTCTCCATCTATTCAGCTATAATTCTCTCCTGCTTTTTTTTCAACTCACCTGTACTCAACTGACAAGCAGGTCTGTCTATTTCTTTTTTTTTAATGTTTGCAGATAAACGTTTTCTGTTCATTTTATACGTAAATCCTGCGCAACCCTTCCCGTGGCTGCATTGGTTTCCCGGTTCAGGCCTTGCTCTGCCTGCACTCGCCCCTAATCTCCGTCTGTCCATTCTCCTCACTACCGATGGGAGCGCAATTCTCCACTGATTATTTTTCGCTCCAGTGACGCCGTACCCCCTGACCTCTCCTTACTTGCCATTCACCTATTTATTCTCTCCCCACCAACACATCGCATTAGTTACTAGTCAATATGACCTCACCATTCCTGGACGTGCCTACAGTTTCTAACACCCCCACGTGGGACTACACCGCTGAAAAAATGGACCGTGTGTTATCTGATGCCACTACCGTAGATGTATCTTCTGCCGAACGGTCACCGGTATCTCCTGGCAAATCCGAGTTGATGGACCATATACTGAAATACACCGAACAATTCCCCCTCCTCCTGGCCGATGAATCCCGACAGCTGGAGGAACAATGTCGACATCTGCGTGAGGACATTGAACAGCTAAAGACCCGTTTGGAAAAAGAAACGCGGGTGGTGGAAGGTCTCAAGAAACTCCTTGCTGTTCAAAAGAATAATCACGAGGTCACTTGGAAAACCCAGACCGAAATTGATTTGTACGAAAATCGCATTCTGTCGTACAATAAGGAGATTTCGGATAAATCATACCAATTGGCCTCGGCCGAGCGAGAAATCCAGCAACATTACTTGGCGGTACTGCGCCAACAAGTGGTTTGGCAGCAAGATTGGGCCCACCGGATGTACACAGCGGCTCAGGTCACCCCTTCTGCGGTTGGGAAAAAGGCTGGGCATTCTTCCCCCGCTGGGACCGATGATAAGCTGTCCCCATTGGCGACTTCTGTGTTCCCCTCCCCGGAAATTCCTAAAAGGGCTGAACCTTCTTCCACTAAGGAGGAAGGTGGATCACCTGCGGGACTCAATTCGGTTCACCAACGTACCCGTGTGCTGCAGAATCGTGTGCAGCAATTGGCTCTGGAACTCTACCAGGCCCAGGACGAATTAATGAACCAGCAATGCAACTTTAAAAAATTGCAACGGGAACGAGACACCATGTGTCGCCATATCAAGGCTCTCCAACAGGGATTGGATACCATATATTTGTACGCGCAAGAGCCCTACACCATTCCGCCCGAAGACATTGCGTACCGTGAAACACTGGACCGACTGTTTAACACCCGAGATCGATCGTCCGTTCTTACCGCTGCGTCGGGAGTCCCTAGTCGTCCTATTAGTTCGATCGAGTCTAATCGGAGCACTCCGGTGTCAAAGTGTGCCATCGCCCAGCCTTTGTTGAATGTGTCACCTAACGATATTGACACCACTATAGAGGATCCCCAGCAATTCTATACAACCTCTCGTCAGTTTTTACTTCGTTTGTACGACGCCGTCACCAAGTGCCGAAATGATGTCAATGATGTCGAAGCCCGATTGAAATCCAAAGTGCAATACATCAAGATTCTGCGCAAGTTTGTGGATCTCCACAACTTGGATGTCCCCGGTCCTCCTACGCAACAACAGGTGGCACGTTTTTCGGTCATGTCCGCCCAGTCTCGTACTTCTATCGAGGAGGAAATTGCTCGTGATACCCATTTATTCGAATGGTTTAGCAAACGATCCACCACTGGCCGTCCGTCGCGCGTGGCTGATACTTCGGCTGCGCGTACCACCGCGGCTCCCCAAGAAACCACTGCAGCGGTACCCCTTACCCCGAAAACGAGTAGACCCAGTATGGTCGCAAGTGAGGCCCCGATCAGGATTCCGGAACCCACCAACGACTCTCCTAGGACGAGCTCCACTTTCCGCCAACTTCGTCGTCAATTATCCACCGTTTTACGGTCCAATTCCCCGAGTGAGCCGCGTAAACCGTCGGAAAGAAGCCTACGTAAAAAGTCCTCCGCAAGCACTTCCACCAACGGCGGTGGGGGTAGTTGGCTATTCCGCCAGCGTTCCATTCTGTCGTTGTCGTCCCACAATTCAGAATCCCAAACGAATGGACCGACTGGCTCCCAACCTTCTCGCGCCCATAAACGTCATACCATGACGAGTCTGGTGGACCAGGATAGTCGAAGTGTTCGCCGAATTCCTAGTTCTTCCGCCGCCAGTCATCATCGAGGGGAAGGAGCCCAGGTAGAAGCGAAAGAGAGGGACTTCATGGTCCGGGGCCTGGCTCAAAACCAGTCGATGGTGAATTCCGCGACTGCTTCGGCCCAGGCGTCTGCCCGTATTACATTCCACGATGTACCACCTGAGGAACCCAACCCTGGTGTTACCCCGCTGCAGGCCCACCCGGATTTCCAAGCCTACGATCAACATCTGGCACAGCGCATCACCCAGCTGGAAAATGCCGTCTATGAGCGAGACACTGTGATTTCGGAACTGTCCACTCAAGTACACGACCTCACGCTGAATCTGGACCACATTCAGAACCGACATCTCAAGGTGGTCCGACCCATCAAGACCCTATTTTACCAGCTACCCGTATTTAGCTCCGATACGTCATTTATCCCACCCAGAGCCGTAAGCGAATGGGTCGACCAAGAGCAGGCGTTGCAACGTGAAAATGTGACCAAATACCTAGAAGGACCTGCCATCCTGGATTCTGTGGCTACCGCGGCCAACACAGCGTCGAACTCGCGTACTTCTCTACAGCGACTCTCGAGTTCACGTCATACTTCAGTAGAATACGGCCCAGTCATAAGCAGTCCCAGACCCGCTGTGGACGCTCATGTACACACCACCACCACCGTGGGTCACCGCACTTCCACGACGTTGACCTTGAGCACTGTTACCACTTGGAATCCCGCGGCGGTTCGGGCCGGTACCCGTCAGTATTTGGCGCCCAATGACGAAGTAGACCAAACGGTCAATATGGAACAAGCTACCATGACCACCAGTAAGATTCTGGACCTGACTCAATTGGTATTGCCCGACCAACTCCCCCGCTGCATGTTTAGCTTTGCCGAGTTCGTGGAACGTATTGATACCATGATTCGTGAAAATGGGTCGTTACGCAACCGATTGTATCAATTGGAGCAGGTGCGAAAGGAACTCGATCAGGTACAAGACCAACTCTACCGTGATCGCGAGGTACTGCTTATCCAACGGGAGCAACTTTACGAGGAACGAGATTCCCTATGGCAGGAAAAACGAACATTGTTGGAAAAGGTTGCCGAGTTGGAGTCCAAGGTGGGTGACCAACGTGGGGAAATCAATGGGTCTGGTGCTGTACTTGAAGATGATGACGATGATGGTGATCGTGTAGAGGATATGGTAACTGCCACTGAGGGAAGTGTGGGAAGGACTGACCAGGACAGCATGATGGAGGATAGTTCACGGTCTAGTATGGACTATGAACACTCGGCGAAAAAATCTTCTGAGCTTCAACCGGAGGAAGAGACGAATGAACCTGAGATTCTCCCCGTCGAGTTAGTTGTCAGTCCTCAAGTGGAAAATGATAATGATAACGATACGTTCCCAGTAGTCGATGTTTCTACTCCCGATGTTGAACCTGCCCAAGCTGTGGTGGCCAATACTTTGACGGCTTCCTTCGTGGTAGAGGACGACGAGGAAAGGGAACCAGCGAGTATTGTGCGTCCTCCTTCGGTGGAGGTCAACGTGGACACTACGGGATATGTCAAACCCGTCGTGATGGACGTATCCTCTTCTATGTTCCGCCGATCCTCGTTGCCAAGAGACTCCCGTTACCTTAACTTAGAGGAACCCGTACGGCGTTCTCCTGTTCGTTCCTCGACAGTGGGTACTCGTAAACGCTCGTCGACGATTACCCCTTTTTTGTCGTTTGACCAAGAAAGTCGTGCCCTGCGTTCATCGCGTTCTCATAAGCGTCCCTTGTACTTTGCCGGTACTCCGCAGCCTTTTACCCGTTTGGGCAACACTGGGCATCCCACGGGGTTGCATCTTGCCCCGAAGGTAATTCACGTGGACCCGGTGGAAACCTCGAGTAACATTTCCACTACGGACTATTCCAAACCATCCTCGCTCAGCAACAGTCGGGGCACGTTGTTGGAACGAGTAGGGGAGATCCGCTACAGTGAAGAACGTCTTCCCGAGCCCCCGTGTTCTTTGAAAGTGGATCAACCGGTCCATGCGAACCGTCCCATCAGTGTTTGTTTTGGAGTACAACCAAGTTCTCCCTTTGCACCCTTATCGGCGCTACCCTTCCAGCGAGAAAGTACGACGCTGTCTCCTCGACATCGTAACCAGGGCCAAGGAGGCAAGTCTAACGCTGCACGAAGGTATTCCGACAGTTGTTTGTTTTCTTCGCAGCAAGTGTCGACCGTTGTGCGGGCTGCTCGCACCGGCGATGCCACCGTGATTGTATATCCACGATGGGCTGTAGTGGATTCTTACCAAGAGGACAGCACAGAGCCCTGTGTGACCTCTACCGAGTCTCCCCATTCTGAGGAATTGGAAGGAAAGAAGGTGGAGGAACAGCAAGTACCTCGTGGTTCATCACCGACGCCGTCGAACAGGTTACCGTCGACGCTACTGACGACCAAACTTTCCATTCCCGAGTCCATTACTTCGGCCTGTATGACACCTTCCGAACTTCCTCTACCCATCGGGAATCCCCCCGTGGGATCCGGTGACTTGCTTCAGGAATTGGTGTCTCAGAATGAGCTCATTCAGGAATGGCACCATCGGTTAGAAGAAGAAGCTCGTCGGTTGGAGGATGCTCTCCGTATGATGGAATTGGAAGATTGTCAAGAGTATGAAAATGAGTAGATAATTTTTCTGTCCAGGGAATGAGTTTGCGGCAGGAACGTTTTTCATCGTTGTTTGATTTTATACATGCCAATTTTTTTTCGTTTTTTATTACAAATTATGATTTCTAATTTTAATAACTGATTGACGTGTACTTTGACAATTTTTGGAGAAGCAAAGGTGCTATTTTGCATAATGATTTATATTTTTATATGATTGATGGATGGCGTTTTAGTTGATTTTTCTTTATTACTTTGTGCTTATTGTAAACAAAGGTTGATTTTAGGTGTCACTCTTTTTTTTTGCACCTTGGATAATATAGTTTGTGTTTGACGTACTTTAAAAATTTTACACGGATGTTCACTTTGACGGCTTCATGAAAAATATCATTCGTTATAAAAGAAATTATCTCTTTATAAGAACTCTATAGAGGTCCACATAAGCACTAGATTTTAGTAATAATAATTACCATCATTGTCAAGTACGATGTGCACTTTCTTGACCCACTCATCAAAACGTCTGCGGAAGTCACTTTGTTGGAGGGAACCAGGACTTCATTATATATCCCTATAATCTCATCATCATTGTCACATATTCTACTCTCCAACTTTTTCTTGATATGTGGGAATAACCAAAAGTCACATGGGGCAAGCTCAGGAGAGTAGGGTGGTGCTTTAAGTACTTAGAATTCAAACTTGCTCATATGAAGCTTGCTATAGTGGGAAACACGAGGTCTTGCATTATCCTGGTGGAGGATGATTGGGGAAGTGGGTGACTTTGGATGAGTTGTCTGCCATTCCCCAACCATTGATTTGACACTATTCCTTTGGTACTATTAACACTTGGACTTAGTGTCATCAATATTGAACAAGGTATGAAAGATACTTGCTTCGTTGAGAAACACAGTCTATTTAAATTTTTAGTGGCTTTGAGATCCACCATGGCTGAGCAGGGATAGGGTCACGCAGATCTTGGTGTTCTGGCACCCATACCTTTCAACTAGTGCCAGTCTGGGGGTTGTTATGGTAAACCCAGGTTTCATCACATCCCATGATGTTATTCATAGGAGAGTTGTTTCCCAAATGGGTCAAGGAAATGAAGGAAAAAGGTTTTGTGGTCATTTTGAATCTCTAGTGTCTTGGAATAGGGAACCCGAACACTAAGGTGTGAAGAGTAATGCAACTAGTTGCAGATGACATTCTAAGTTTTCTATAAAGTAGTATTTGCATTCTATGCAAGCGTTCTCAGGGAAATATGTGGGTCTTCATTAACTCACTGACTCATGTTGTCAACTTTAGATTCTAAGGTCGCATTGGAAGGACGTCCTGTGTAGTGCTCATCTTCGAATGACAAGTGGCCAATCGTAAAGTTGTTATACCAACGGCACACTGTGATATACGATGGACAATCTCTTGCATAATTGCATTGCAAAAGTTTGGTGGATTTCAGTTGGGTTTCGTCCGAGTTCAAAAAATACCCTCACTGTGGGACCACATTATGATCCGAGTGCTCTGACTTGAACAATTTTGACATGGTATATGGCTTTCAAATTATGTTAAAGAAAAACGAAGTATAGGATGGCAAAAAAAAACAAGGCATTTAAGTTCCAATTGAAGGAATGTAACCGAATAAAAATGGGAAAAAATGATAACAATTTACTCTTGTTTCTTAATACTTTATGACTGAACGACAAGGTTGGAAATAAGAACACAGAAGTAATCACCAGGTGGGTGGAACAGATACCTAACAACAACCGAGACAATACAAACCAATCAGATGTAAACGGGAAATGACAGTTCACAAGTCCCACGTTTAGTCAAAACATGTACTCCTTACAAACGTTATGATCATTACGCTACTGGTGATCCAACCGTTGCCCCTTGCCAGGAAAGAGAGGCTGCTTGTCAGAGGGAGACCCCGATTGCGGACCAGCACCTTCCACAGCGGGAGGAGAATACGGCGGAAAACCATCCTCTTCCACATCGGCAATGGTCACATAATGCTGTCGCGAAGCAGTAGGGGCAGATGGCTGGGGACCACCCAAAGTAGTAGAAGTGGTGGTGGTAGAGGGGTCAAAAAAGACAGGAAGGAAAGAACCCGTATCTTGGGCGTCGTTGATATCGATAAAACGAGGACTTGCCGTCATCCAGCAAAATGGAGCCCTGTCCTGCATACGGTTAAACCACTCCGTGGAAGGAATCAGGGCGTTTAACTTGCCGTAAGCGTCTGTTATCCATTGTATTGATACCATAGCAATATAAACCGCTCACGCCAATATTCGTTTACACTTATTAATAAATTATCCAATACCATCCATGGTTACTAATAGAAACAGGAACAGAAAATGGGGGAAAAGTATCCGCCGATACCCCCTACCATTGTGTGGACCAGTCTTGTCATATCTACAAATATACTTACACAGATACCCAAAGGCCATACAAGCCACATGGCCGAAAAAGGAGCTCTGCGGAAAGAGTAATTCGGTCAACACGAGTAAAACTGGAGGAAATAGTTGCGAAGAAATTTGGAACAGCCCCAAGAAACTCCGGGGACCTTCCACCCGACAGCATTCCCAGGCAATTAAAGCAAATACCCAACCACTGGTACCGCTCGCCACGTGCGTTTCCGAACTCCGAAATACTAGGTGAATCAAGCTGGCATACAGGATACCCGGAAGGAAGGTGAAGAGAACCCCCAGCATGTACACATACTGTACGGACCCCACCCGTTTCTCAGCGGTCGTACTCAATGGCAGTAGGACCATAAGGTTGAAGAGGATATGGAATATGCCATAGTGGACCAGTGGGTAGGTCAAGAGCCGCCATACTGGAGAACCCACCCGTATCAATCCAGCATCGCCAATTTGTTTAAAAATCACAGGTATGCATGTGTTCTCGAATGGATTAGAAGCGTCTTGTAAATACTCCCCTCCTCTAAACAAACCAAACGATTGGCCACGATCATTACCACCTGTCAACACACGAAGCACATTCGCCAAGATTAGGAGGGAGCCGAACTGTACGCCACAACTTGTACAAGTCATTACTTACATTGAGCTTGGAACACTTTGCTTGGCGCGAGTCCAAACGCACGGGCCAACGGGTGATTCTGTAATAAAATAGTCAGTACTAAATCGACCAAAAACACCACCCCGCTGACCGCCGCTACGGAATACGTTACAACAGGTAAACGTTGAAAGAACCGACCAAGTCGGCCGGGAACACTTCGGACTTCATTTCGCACTGCGTCTTGAATGTTAGAACTCATGGTAAAGGGACCATCAATAAAAAAAACACGCAACAGCTACAATTGGGAAAATAACGTCACTCAGGGAAAGAAGAAATAGGGAATAAATTCACCGGCGGGAACCAAAGGAAAGTCTGAGTATGTTCGCTGCTAATGCTTAACGTTTTGGTGAATTCCACGATTAGCATGAGCACGTAAATTGCAGAGAATACAAAAATGTGGAAACGAAACTGTAAGGAGCGAAATAAAAGATGTTTGATGCTCTGGAAAAGTGGTCCCTACTAGGGTCACCAGGGGTAACCCAGGTATCCTCACACAAAATGGTTGTGACCGCAGGGTCTCCCGGTCAGAGACGGTATTCGACCCCGACTGCCTTGCGCCACAAAGTCTAGGGTCGACAAGATGACTGTATTCGATGTATCCGGTATGGGTGGCACTGGACCCTAAGGAATGGTATACTTGTCCGCTTGGAACCCTATTAATGACATCAGAGAGGTAAGTTATGAAAAAAACACTTTAATGATATCTGAGCATGACCACATAATAACCTTATACTTTATTAACGTGTCAATACGCACCCAATCTTACTCTTTAAAATCCCGGGCAATAACAGCATTGAGCTCCTCCAGGTTGACCGCATACTGTCGCAACATATCGAATTCCAAAAAGTGCAGTCTAGAACCAAGAATGACCAGGGAATGCAACGGCAGTCCAAAATCGGCTGTTTGCAATTGACCCAGGGTTCCCGCTCTGATAACCTGATCGCTGGCTCCCACGCGAGCAATTCCAACAGCCAAAGTTTCCCGAGTGTACACTTGTTCCTGACGGATATCTTCGATTTCTAAAAGCTGATCGATAGCCTGGTTAACTGTCATGTAACGTGGTGGTTCAAAAATCTTGCGACCACGGGCCATATTTTCCAAGCTTTGTTCCTTGACTTTGATATCCAACAAACACAGTGTGTGTAGTCCTATCGAGCGGTTTTCCTTGATACGATTGTAAAAACTATCGGGTTTCCAAGTGTCGGTGAAAAATACAATCGAAATCGTCTGACCGAAATTATACAATTGTACCCCGCAAGCCCCCACTGCGTTCATTATAGAAGCGTTGTGGATAACCCGTACGGGGATATCCAGTTCCCGCGCTCGTAAAATCAGATCCGAATGCGTTGTGGCGCCCAGTGGATCCCCCACCACCAGAAAGGCTACATCCACCTCGTTGGCGTCGGCAAGGATCTTATCACTTTCCGATTCTACCATTTCACGGTCGGCTAAAATGACGGGGCGTCCGTAATACTCCTCCTAACGTAACCAGGGTAAAAAAAATGATGTTATAAAAGTTTCGTTCCACCGTCCGTGTATCATTGGCATGTTGCAAAAAAAATGCTGTTAACAATCTTACACATTGTTTACCTTCTTTAGCTGAACTCTCCCTTTTCGATTTTACTAAAGGGTCAGAAAACGAACACATTGTTCAGAGTCAACCCATAGCGCTCCCTGCCAGGTCTAGACGGTTTTATGTCCACTTTCTATTGTTGCTACAACTTACCAATATACTGGCCTCGACCATAAGTATGCTGGTGTAGGCTTCGAGGTAGACCCGTGTACATTTGCGAACGGCCTCAAGCCCCTTTACGGTAATGTCTCGCTCGTCGGTGAGACCTAGGCCGATAATGTAGAGCATGGTGGAGTTGTAAGGTGGGTTTGGGTTGGATTACGAGTTCACGTTGGTAAGATTCACAGGTAGGAAAAAGAATGGACACAAGGCCGTTTTGGGTCCAGTTGGTGCTATTTACAAAAGTGGAACAATAACCAGCGAAAAAAAAAATGGAGCAGTGGATTCTCACGTGATTGTACCAATGCCTGAGGTCACGGCACTATACAACATGACTGGTAATCACAGTGACTGAGGATGGTACCTCCTTACTAAAGACAAAGAACTGGTTTATTATCAACAATCATAGTAATGGTCTATAGCGTGTAAAATCGCCTTGTAGGTGAAAAAAAATGGGGTTATCATCATCTTCATTTAGAAAGGTAACACCACAAGGTACCAGGGGCATTTAAATGACACCACGGAACAGTCTAAGCAGAGGGGATGAATATGAAATCACCCAGTTATATTTCACTGAAACTGTAAAGCAGAGCGCTCCTAGTTTTTCACCTTTCGACGTTTAGAATGTGGCTTGTCAGCCACAATCGCCATGGTATTCCACAAGTCATCGTCATCATCATCAACTTCCCCTTCCTTGGTATTATCGACCCTGTGATTATCCTTGCCACTAGGCTCTTCAGAGTGAGCCTGGGTTAAATCACCCGCTTGGTCCAGAGGAAGCACTTGGTTCATGCGTTGTTTCAAGTACACCGAATGGACCAGCGGTAGTCCAGGTGCACTAATGTGATGAACCCGTAAAAAGCGATCTAATCCCACGCTCACCATATGACCAGAGTCACCGGGTAATATGGCCATATCAACCACAGCTCCCGTGGCCCCTTTGAGACTACCAACTGCTCGTTGCATCCTTAGGTCAATTTGGTGCACCAAGTTCACATTATCTGCTGCGTAAAGATAGACTTGGTCGGATGGCACAACGATCCTTCGCAGGGGGTGTTTACCAATGGTGTAATTGGCCACGGGGGAACGGGAGGCCTTGGTATCGTACAACCGAATCTGACGGTGTTCCGTTCCGAGGATAAGTTGAGTGCCCTCGGCGTTCATAAACTCAAAATCTGTGCCCCAGTAAGGTACCCGTAGACCCAGGTTATCGTGGGGTACATTTTTGGCCTTGAAATACGGCTCGCCCTGTGGGGTAGACCAGTTGGGTTGAGCAGTGTCATCGGTGATATCATTCCCCGTGGCTGTGCTACTTAGTTGCTGCATGTCCCATAGTGTTAGTTGCCGTTCGCGACCTACCAATCCTACTAGAGCGGTGGTCGGTGTCTGGTGGATACGCATACAAGTCAGGTCTTTCCCGAAATTCAAATATAATGATGACGGATCGGCTAGATTCGGGGTTGAGTCGGCATTGGTTGGGATAGTACGCAGAGCGTGAAGCGGCACACTTTGCAGTGAGAAATTTCCCTGACTGGTCAAGTAGGCCATCCGACCGTCTTGATTGCCCCACAGCCCGATGAACTTTTGGGCTTGGGTTACTTGGTTACCCCGAAGGGAGGCATTGTCGTCGAAAATAGACTGGTGTGTAATGTACAACTGCTCCCGTTTATCCTGAAGACCTTGGGCATCTTCCTGTTCATCCGATGGGGCAGAGTCAGCGAGGGCCCAGTCAGTATCGATCCACTCCAAATCTCCGTTAGCCCGAGCCACCAGGAGTAATGATGCCGCTGTATCATTCTTGGCCGTGCCACTTGGAGTAACCAGAGTCATTTTTTGAATACCGCGGGTGCGGTTTACCTGGCATTGCCATAATTTGACGATATCTTTACTGTCCGACTCGCCCTTCTTATCCCGGCTACCGTAGAGTAGGTGACGTCGGGTAAGAGGTACTTTGGTATCAAACGCCTTGGTACGCTGGTCGTCCACGGCCACTGTGACAGCTTTGACCAAGCCTGCTTCGTCGCCAGTTAGTAGTTGCATGGTGTGGAGAATTATTTGTTATTAATGTCAAGCAAAACTGTGGAAGCCGGCTGGAATGGCGAACGTTGGCTATTTGAAACGACGTTCAAATGTGAAGCACCGTTCGTTTGGGATACACTACAAAAAAAATAAAACTAATGGGATACCAAATCAATAGCGTCGTAAACACATGGCTATGCTTTAGCCCGCTTCGAGCACTTTGCACCTCCTCCACTTGCTCGTCCGAATGTAAAAAAAAAAATCGTGAATAGAATAACTTGGCAGTAGAAAAAAATTGGTCGTCGTTCGATACAGATACTTTCGGTTTCAACATCACGTGGATCGTAAAAGCGAAAGCTCCAATTCGGCCTGAAAAATTATAGTCAGGCCCAAACTCTCTCCGTAAGTAAAAATTGCCTCTGTAAATATTACCAAACTCACTAGACCGGGCACTGTTGTTGCACTTGGTTTATAATTCTATAAAAGCATTTCGTTTTAGTCCTTTTATATTACTGCTTCTGAATATGGCTACCACTTTAACTTTGGCTCTAAAAGCACCCACTTTGGCCTATGGCCCCTTAGTATACGCCTACTATCTGCAAGGTGCCGGACTCACCCCTAGTGTTTCCGTAGCCATCGACTGGAAACCGGTGACGCTGATCCAGCCCGACAACCCCGCTTCCACGGCAGTGCTCTCAGTGGCCGGCCGTGATGTGGTGGGCCCGTCGGACTGCGTAGTGGAATTGGCTCAGTTGGCCGAATCTTCGTTGCAGGGTACCGAGGCCCAAGCCTGGTTGACGTTCGCCCGTGACCAATTGGGTCCCGCAGACCACCGAGCCCTACGTGGCCTCTTGGACCAGCTGGACCAACACTTGGTCATGCGTAGTTTTATGTTCGACCACCGTTTGACGGCCGTGGATTTCGCCGTGTGGGGTATTCTGCGAGGTAACCGAGTATTCCAAAGTCAGGTCAAGGCCCAGTCTCCCCTTTTGGGTATTCACCTCCTGCGCTGGTACACCTTTGTAGAAAGCCAGCCCTCTGTGGCGGCCGCCCTCCGTGATTATTACAAAGCGGTGGACGGAATTAAGAACAAGGTCGACCAGGGCAAGTTTGATATTCCGTTGCAGGACGCTGCCGTGGGCCAAGTGGTGACACGCTTCCCGCCGGAGCCCAGTGGTTATCTGCACATCGGCCACGCCAAGGCAGCGTTACTGAACCAGTACTTTGCGGAAAAATACCAGGGTAAATTGATTGTCCGGTTCGACGACACTAATCCGTCCAAGGAAAAGGAAGAGTTTGAACAGAGTATCCTGCATGATTTGCAGTTATTGGGCGTGGAGGGCAATGTAGTTACCCATACTTCGGATTACTTTGACCAAATTTACCAATACGCGCTGCAGATGATTCGGTCGGGCAAGGCGTACGTGGACAACACCGATAACCAAACCATGCGTGAGGAACGCGGTGCCGGTATCGCCTCGAAATGCCGGGATCTGGATGTCGAGGAAAATCTGCGGCGTTTCGAGGAAATGACCCAGGGTACCCCGTTTGGACTAACCTGTTGCTTACGGGCCAAGATCAGCGTGGATAACCCTAACAAGGCCATGCGGGATCCCGTTATTTACCGTTGCAACGTGGCCAATCCCCATCACATCACCGGAACCAAGTGGAAGGTGTACCCTACCTACGACTTTGCCTGTCCCATCGTCGACAGTTTGGAAGGTGTGACCCACGCTCTCCGGACCAACGAGTACCGCGACCGCAACCCGCAATACAATTGGTTTTTTGACGCCTTGGGCATTCGCAAAGTACATATCTGGGACTATAGCCGTATGAACTTTGTCCACACCCTTCTTTCTAAGCGTAAACTGCAGGCCTTGGTGGACGCCGGGGTGGTAGCCGGGTGGGATGACCCGCGATTCCCCACTGTCCGGGGTATTCGTCGTCGTGGGTTGACTATTGAAGCCCTCAAGCAATACATTATCATGCAAGGTGCTTCGCAAAACATTCTCATGCTGGAATGGGACAAGTTATGGGCTATCAACAAAAAGGTCATCGACCCCGTTGCTCCTCGTCATACCGCTATCCCCAAGGGTAAGTTGTGCCAGTTGACCATTACCGACGTGGCTGATGAACCAGTTTTGGAAACCGTGTCCAAACACAAGAAGAATCCAAAATTGGGTTCCAAGGACCTGTGGAAATCCAAGATTATCTATGTGAGTACCGACGACGCGGCCCAATTTGTAGAAGGTGAGGAAGTCACGCTGATGGACTGGGGTAATGTGTTAATCCAAAAGAAGTACACCAACGACCAGGGGGTGGTGAACACGGTGACCGCCTCGTCCAATTTCCAAGGGGACTATAAGAAGACCAAACTCAAGATCACCTGGTTGGCCTCCCAGTACCCTCAGACCAATGATACCAGCCTGGTGGACTGTATGTTATGCGACTATGACTACCTCATTACCAAGCGTAAGTTGGAGGAAGGCGACGATTGGCAAAACTTTGTGAACCCGATTACCGAATTCAAGGCACCGGCGGTGGGAGATACCAACCTACGTGCCCTCCAGCAGGGTGATATTATCCAGTTGGAACGTACTGGTTACTTTATTTGTGACAAGGCATGGTCCGAGGAAGACCCCTGTCTGTATTTAATCCTTATTCCTGATGGTAAAGCTGGGTCGACCACCATCAAGGCCGAGAACAAGGCCTAGGCTTAATACGGATGGTGTCCATCGGATTTCCTCTGACTGCATGGAACTCCCACTTTTCCCCATCCTGCTTTGTTTTTATTGTAAAAGGAGTGAATAAATTTAATCTTCCAAAACGCAATGTATGAATAATTATTCGGTTATTTCTGAACAATGTGCAAGTTCGATTTAGGCACCAAAATTGCTATTGTGAGAGGGGCAGAAAAAAAATGAAAAGTCGTGGGAGTATGCGTTTGTATCCTTTTACACCTACTGGTTTAGCAATGAGAGCTTTACCCACGAACCTTCAACAGAAGCAACCCACTAGATAGTGCGATATCGGATTACGAAGAACGGTGGAAAACTATTACAAGTGGATGCTCAGTGGTTTTTAGCATGCAAAAGACCTTCCAATATGATGGCGTTTATCGATCGTTTCAACAGGAGCACCTTTGTGACAGGATTGGGTTGAGAAATAGTATCTAACATGATCTGTGGAGAACGGTATGGCAGGAAATTTACTAAGAGGGAAAGATATTATAGAGGCCTATTCTATAGCACAAGGGATATGAAAGTCACTCTAACTACCATTTGACGACAATAGGTGCAGATAAAGGAGGATAAAAAAATATAAGGTATTTTAGAGACTAAGTGGTGGGGGAGAGGATAGAAAATGTGACCAAGCCAGTCGGGAAGTGAATACCATCAAATTCTAACCAAGGATAGTAGATATATGATTGAATCACAACCAATAGACAGTAAAATATGGCAGCATGCCGAAGAAATGAAAGAGGATAAAAAAAAACCAATGCACCAGTTGGACCTGTAAATATGGTCAATACTAAGATCACAATACCATAAGATGATTGATCAACTGCCAATATGACGCTCTGGTAAGGCAAGCAACTATTTCAACATAGAACTTCGGGGTCATTTGCCAAAAGGTAAGCCGTAAATCATGTTAGTGCCTATCAGAAGATACCGTAATAATCCCGGTAGTGTTTTTCATAATAACGAAGTTCTTTTCTATCAGCTTTGAAAACTTCTCGGAGCTCTCCAACAACCGCTTCAGTCACGTCCGTCCATCCGTTCTTGTCAAAGGTAGCCTCTGCGACGATGTCAAAGCGATGACCAGCCCACACTCCCCGTCGGACAGCGTCCCAGGCGCTATCCATAGGAAGATCTGGACCTTCCGACCAGCAGATACGTGTCAGTAACAAATGGCCAAGGGTATAAGGTGAACTGCTTTCACAAGCATATTCCTTAGTGGTTAAGTTGCGAAGAACACACTCGTACTCCATAATTGGGCATTCAAAGTTCCATTTATCCAGTTGTTTGTAGTTTCTTACGAGGTCAGGCAGAAGCTCTGGCGAGAGCTCCCTTTCTTCCTGTTCTGAACGAAAAAATCCTGGTGGATAATCCTCCGCATCAGCACCGACACAAACAATCCGCTTGCCTGCCCACGACATTCTTTTGACCACGAATTTACTGCATCTTTTAAAAAGGGCGTCACTTGCAAGTGCAAAATGTTTTGCGTCCTTGGTAGTGGGAAAATAGGAACATATTTTACGCAGAATTTCATCGGGAAATAAGTCGAAAACCAAACGTAACTTGGGTGGGGCCAGGCCGAAATACGAAAATGCCGACATTGTCAGAAGGCATTCCAGAGTATAGGGTACCCCATCAAAACATGGAAAAAATTCGCTAAATTTTCCCAAATAGTCATCGACTTGGCGATTATCCACGCAGACAAGTGCCCAGGATTGGCCCATAGTAGTGATTCTAATATTCCGCAAGCGAGGATATCGATGGTGTGGGCAGTGACTAAGAAGCGAGCCAGAAAGAACTGGACTAGTCAAGATCAAGCGAAAGGGTAGCAAGGTGCCTCAAAATGGAGTAAGGACCCGAAACGAAAAAAAAAAAACACTAGGGAGGACGCAATAGTTGATAAGGGCCCTGGAATGTTAGCAAACATAAAAAATGATCAACACACGGACACTTACGGTGCTAGTTAGTGAAAGAGCACAGATGGATGGGAAGAGCAAAGAAATAAAAAAATAATTAAGATGGAACTGAGATGGATCTCAGGATAATATTTATATGTGAAAAATATCTAGGTCAGGTAGAACGTTTGAGTGAGAAACACTAGCGCAATGTACAAATTTAGAGTTGAAAAACCTTGCAGATGGCGTAGTAAGTGCATCCCCGCTGTGATGCTGAATTCGTTGATTCTCATTCGGAACTACTTTGCCTGCAAATGTGCTGCGGAAACCAGGCTATAGCTCAGCTGCGTGAATGGCGATCCCCACTGGCATGGAGTGCTGTTGCTTGCGGCTTAGCTGTGGAATTTTCAAAAGTGTAGGTGGGTCTCTGCAGAAAGACAAGGTACCAAGAGTGAGCGTATGAGAAAGTAGCACTGGAAATCATACCGATAATGAGTAACTGCAGTAGAATTACAGCCCAGTCCTAGTATCCAAGTGTTAACACGAATTACCACCACAACGAGCACCTGGATCTCATATCCGTCGTATAACCTAATCATTCCATGTATGGAGTTCTGGAGGGTTACGGCTTTTGGGGGGGGGAGGATTGCTCTCAGGAGATATAAACTGCGGTGGCAACAAATGACAGGCCTAGAAGTAGCCAGTTTATAATGGGGCACCAGATGTCACAATGGACGACTTGGCTGGTAGAAATATCCCTATATCATGCCATCGGCTTGACTATCATCGAGTGACCAAGACTAACGTTGGCATTAAGCGAGCCTATCGAAACAGGCAGGTCATACTGGCATCTTAGTAACTGGGAGCCCTAGTCTATATTTATGCTCTAGTTGATATCGCTACACATTTTCGATAACTAATAAAGAGAATAAGCAGATAAGAAATAACACGTGTAAAAGACAAAGGTGCTCGTTTTCTGGTGATTATATTTGCAAGGAATGGGAGACGAAAGGATTGATAAAAAAATATAACTGGAGTCTAGAAGAGAAAGTATTCACATGCCATTTCACACACTGGTAAAACCGGGCAGAGAAAACGACGGGTCCAAACAAAAACATAAACAAAAAAGCCGGAAAAATTAGGAAAACCAAGGTAAATATAACCCTGTATGAGTATTCCTTAGAGATCCAAAAAGGCAGCAGCCAGGGAAGGCACAGGGTTACCAGTGAGGTTGCAGAGACTCATTCCCTTGTTCGAGGCTTCCTCCGAGTTGCCCGCAATATCGATGTGGGTGTAACTTATTTGTTCATTCGGCGGGGCAGCATTACCGTGAGACTTGAGACCCGATGCAATGATCAGATAGGCAGCGGGGAACATATGACCGCGAGGAGTGGCAGAGGATGCCAAATGGTTGGTCTGGCAAACGTCTTCGCGGTCACTCCCGGGTTGTACAATAGCGAAATCATCGGATCGCAAATGGGAGTGTTCGTAGGGGTCGCCCCACTGATCACCGGCCTTTTGTAACCGATTAGGAACTCCGGCGTGAATGGCCGGGCCATTGGAAATAAAGGCACCGTAGAATCCGTAGGCTCGAATAACGTGGCCGGTGAGCGTGGCCACCGTGAAGACGTGCTGGCGGATGGAAGAAGCGATGTTCGAGTGCTGCTGGCGGTAGGCCAAAATCTTTTCCCGGCATTGGCACAAAAGATCTGTCATAATCAGCCGTCCTTCGGCATCGGTATTACCAATCAAGACCCGCTTTCCGGCCCGCGAATAAATAACTTCATCCGAGAGATAGCTATCGGCTCCCACGCTGTTGCGCACAAAGGCTAGCTCGGCGGTGAAACGGTTAGTTTTGGGAGCCAAACGAGCCACAGTCATCATAAACCCGGCCACCGATGTGGCACCCAATTTATCGCGGGACATGCCGCGCATTGCTCCGTTAGCTTTGATATCGATACCTCCCGTGTCGTACGTTACACCCTTTCCTACCAGGTAAATGTGCTCTTTCACTTGGCTCGGGTCCGGCGGGTTGTATTCGATGGTAACTACACATGGGTGATGACGAGGCACGGCGAGGGAAGCTCGAGCTACAGCATACATCAACGGATATTCGTGCTGGATAACTTGAAGGTCTTGCTGTACCTTCACCGTAATTCCTGGTACATTGGTGAAGCTGTATTTGATGTATTCGGCGCAACGGACAGGCGTCATTTCTTCAGGATCACCATATCCCATATCTAGATACCAAAATAAGCAATCGGAAACAACATAGACATACCAAGGGAACCATGGCCCATTAATAGCAAACAAACAATCCTAGAGTTAGTTAACATAATACTGATGGGAAAGGCCGCGAAATATCAAAATAAGCATTATCATACCCTTCTTTTTCTATTCAGAGCCAACCAAGCGCCCCGCGTGGTTAACGAATCCATTGTGAATTCCCACTAGTGCTTTTCATCAGACAGTGACATGGAAGGCAGCATGGTCATATCAAAAAAAGAAAAAAAAAAGAAAAGCGGGATGTTTGAATGGTGGGCTAATTATCCCCTTAAGACATGGGTGTAGAGCACGTTGTTGTGTTAACTGGGGCCAAGGGAGTGACAGTGAAAGAACAGTTGAATAGACCACAAAGGAAGGGGGGATGGGAAAGTTGTAAAAAAAAAGCCTGATGAAAATGAAATAGGTGTGTATATGTAAACGAAGGAATAGTGTGACCAGCCGATGGCCTGGTTTCCATTGTGTACATGGTGAAAAAAAGTGGATACAGCCCAGCAGTCAACGGATCATATAGCTCACAAATAACTATGGGTAATTTTTTTTCAACTATATAGGGATAAATCCGCCGAAGTTGAATGGGCCTCTCACAAAATCCTTTTGGTTAAATTATTACTGGCACATCTTCGCTCTAAATTGCTATGTAGTCGAAAAAAATCACCCATATAATACATAATAAAAAAAGTTGAACGAGCCGAGGAAACGAATAAAAGTAGACGAAAGTCCAGGGTACAGTTCTTCTAGTGATAATGATATCATGTCAATGGAATATATGCTGATCATCAACGCATCATCGTGGAGTGGGTTTTCTAGCGACTGTGAGACCATGGAGAGAGGGGAACGCTGACAAAGAAGTAGTAGTGTGGCATGGAGATCCACCTATCATCGCCAAATGAATAAACATTCAGCGAAAAATGAAATGACCACTAAATAACTGTCAGCACAGTATGGCACAACAATGTGGCTCTGAGCGTAGCTGCGAAAAGCAATAAAAACATAACCAGGGCAGCATTACTGAGAGGGTATACATGCTACACAGCACTAGCATGTTCTCCCATCTTTTCTCTTATCCAGTGATGGTGGTCATTCCTCGCCCAGTGGGTGATTATCCCCTCTGGATTTGGTGCAACGTTTGTTGCATTGCACAATCACTACTCTTTCCCAATACGGCCAGACACTACCATGACGCCAAAGGCAAATATAATGGTCTCACCCAAGGCGCAGGTAATGCTAATTAAACGACCAATATTCTCCCACTCCACACACCCTTTTTGAGCCATCAACACCCGTAGCAATTTCCCAAACCCGCACCTGCACATCTTCCAATTGTCGAACTATTGCCAAATCCAGAGCATGTTCCACAAGTGAAGATAAGCAGTGGTGGATCAGTGAAAAAAAAAAAACCTTCGGCACAATATACTACACTCGCATCTACCCACCCTCCCAGTATCGGCACCACCCTTGCTTACAGCCCAAATTACACAGCACGGTAAAGATCTAAGCATATTGTTATTACTTATCCCAGTTGGGACAAGCAGGATTCACAAAGTGTGGTGATGGTGAACATCCAAGGGAATAACAGAGAGAAAAAAAACCATACTTACCTAAATGAGTACGACGACCATGTTCGATGGCAACTACGTTTTTTACCAATGACGCAATGCCGGACGGGATGGCAACGTCGTCGGGAACGAAAAATCCCACCTGGTGAAGGGGATCGCCCATCTTTTGTCCAATTCGTTTTTGATGGCGTCGAACCGTCAGCGACACGTAGGACTCGGCCAGCACACCCAAGAGACTCACTTCAAGCCACTTGGAGAAGTGTGGTAAATTGGTGGGCGGATCAGCGAAAAAGAATACAGCGCTAGATGCCGCTGATTTCTTGACGAGCTTAGTAGCGGCTCGAGCGGCGGCTGCAAGATGTTAGTCACCCAAAAATGAAATACACGTTCATCCGTCATGCGAGGCATCATGTCCGGTCGTGTTGTGTGGTGTGGACAGGTAATTCGTAAATCATCAGCCAATGTGCATATTAGTCAAAGAAATCTAGTATTATTTCGGACCAACGCCCCGCTGTTGTGACAGGACAGCTCGTGACATCGGATGTGTGGGTCCTCCTTGTCAGCAGATACTGTGTTCCAGCAGCCAGTCAGTTTTAAAAGCAACATGGCTATTCTCTTCTTCTTGTACCAGTCGTAGTCCATGCGCAACATTAAAGGATGGTAAATGGGAATTATGCCTCGTAATCAAGTAAACCATAATACCACCCGCATTTTCATCGCCGAACCCTTTCTTGTGGCAGTCTTTACGCTATATAGTGTGAAATAAGAAATGCTAACTTTCTACACATTGATACACTGCAATGTGGGACACTCTTCCTTGTTTCCCACTCTCATAAACAATCTAAGCCAATAGTAGTGGAAAAATGACAACCAAAGTACTGCGATGCTATCGAAAGCATTTGTCCCCTTTGAGCGGATTGGCCACAAATCTAGGATCTTTGGGCACAGGCAGAATATTACCACAGGACACGTCAGGCATTTTTCCGTTCGATTCGCCCATTTGGTCGATACTAAACTCTCATAACATGACTGGAGAAAAGGTAACCGGAAGAAGAAAATATGAGATACAATGATTTCTTGTTAACTTACCCGCAAATTTGCGTACATCATCGGTATCATCATTTGTAGAGCCCGTTGGGGAAAGTATCAGCCGGGAACCGGGCGCTTGGTCGCAAAACAAAAAAAAGGGCTCATTGGCCACGTTTGGGTTCACCTGCTGGGCAGCGAGAGCGGTACGTAGGAAAGGGAAACGAGCAGCAAGGTCGTTCAGTCGGTTAAAGCTTGTAAATAACACGACCAGGGCGTCAAAACCCTGTGCCCCTTGGTTGGGACTGGTGAATGCAGATTCACTCACCTGGGTGAGCTGGGGAATGCAAAGGTCGTACTCCATGGTCATGCGAAGGAATCTGGGAGTAACAAAGTGGGGGAAAATAAAACCTATAAGCACGACGTCGAAGAGCAAGGAATATAACGCGTACTGTAGTATAAGCTCACTAAAGACAACAATAACCAGACCAGCTAGGTAAGGGACCCACAACCAAAAAAAATCAAGGGGAAAGGGATAGCGGTGAAACAAAAAAAAAAAGTTGCTAAGAAGTGGCGTACAACCAGTCACAACCAGGAGGGAGCTTATTTATATAGAAATTTGATGGACTGAGGACAAGTATAGATGGATGGAACAACGTAATCATCAAATGCGCATAGATTCAAAGGGTATGCAACAAAGCGAGTCATACGTGTAGTTCAAAACGCGCAGTTATCTGTTAGGAAAATCCCAGCGGGAGAAAGAGAAACAAGGTTAAAGGCGCCAATAGAGTGGAGTTTTATATGTGACGAAGAGGGGGCGGATTCTAAATGACCCATCAAATGAACAGCCTCGGACTGTACATTACCACCATCTGGCGTGTGGACGGGACGGAGAAACGCAAAATACAAGAAAAAAAAAGGGAGTTTTGTCGAATAGGGTGGGTGGCATAAAGGAGGGTTGATCTGTGACTTTGGTGTGAGCCCTTTACCCCCCATGTATAGATATCTATTAGGAAAATAATGGGTGATTTTTTTTCAACTATATAGAGATTCGGAGCTAAAAATGTACCAACAATGACAGAACCAATAGGATTTTTTGAGAGACTGACCCATTCAACTTTGGCGGATTTTTATGTAGTCGAAAAAAAAGCTACCCATATTATTAGTTTTAGAGGCCGATGAAAAGGTGATGTCAGTA